>ML340618.1:0-15120 GCA_005239505.1 Nicotiana paniculata
ATTGCATAAGTGTGCATGAATTGAAAATACTCGAATAATAATGAAGAAAACTGATAATCCTTGATCCTTCAATGATCTTGTGTGTGTACTTGCTCTCCAAATTCGTCTCCCCCCCACTCCAAGATGTGTTCTTGGATCTATTTATATGGTTGGGATAAACCCTAACCGTGTAAGAGACTCATATTCTCACTTGAAAACACTTAAAAACCTTTAAAACTCGGACTTCACCGAAACAGGTACCCTGGCGTTTGGGGGATAACGCCATGCACCCCCTGGAGTTTAGGGTGTAACGCCTGGCGTTTTGGGTGTAACGCCTGGCTAACGCCAGGCACCCCCTGGCGTTTGGGGTGTAACGCTTGGCTAACGCCAGGCACCCCCTGGCGTTTGGGGTGAAACGCCTGGCTAACGCCAGGCTTGTCCCGGATCGCTCCTTTTCGACTCTTGCGCGTATTTTCTGACGTTTATGCTCTCATTTAGCTCGGCTTCCATTTCCAACTCACCTACACATTAAATAAACTCCATTAGGCACATACNTTATACATCAATGATTAGCATATTGGCACTTGTTTCTCCAAATTAATGCACTGATCGTGGTTGCGTCCGTTCCGATTACGGAAACCCCGGTGGATTTTGGACAAGTCTTTTCCTAATGGTTTATTATGTGGACACCATATTAACCCCGGCTAGGGTTTGACCATGATGCATGTACAATAAATCGGATTAAATTTTCTATAGAGGTCTAAAGTGGTACCCTTAAGCGGACAACTTGAGGGGGAAAGGAATGGGACCGTCGACTACACCGCTGATGGACTAGTTTTACCGCATATAAACATTTTCGAATTTAAAGGGTGATATATAGGAAGGGCGCAAACACTCATCAAGCGTTGCTATAGGATTGATTACGCACGAGTGGAGTATGATGTTGAGCATGATTTATGCAACATTAAATAGCATGTTTTCACGTATTTGCACGTTAAAAATAATAAATGCGGTATTTAATAATTGAAAGACGTTTAAGAAAGAAAACAAGGAGACAAGTTAGTTTCTGTAGTAAAGAAAATCATAAATACTTGGAATAGGCAATTAAATTCACATAAAGGAGGAAGGGAAAGGGTGCACATGTATTAGGAGAATAAAGCATGCTTAAAGACTAATTCACAAAAGCAAGTTTGTTATGGTATGAGCCTATTGTCCCCAGCAGAGTGGACATGCTGTCACACCCCTCTTTTTCTCGCGAAATCGGGTTTTTGACATTTTTGGGACAACTCATTTCCTTTTAGGAAGGGGTATGGAATTTTAAGAGTCTCCACCTAACAGATTAAGGTGCGTTAGGGAATCTAAAGCAAATAACTCATAAACTAGTTTACTTTACCAGAGATTGGATAAGGGCTCAAAATTACCTTGAGGGGAAGGTGTTAGAAACCCCTCGAGGTCCACAACGGTGGGTCCCATCCAAACTCAATTTAAGCGACTTAGTCTTTAAAGGAAAATGAAACAAACAAATAGAGATTACTTTAAATAGAAATTAAAGGGGTCCTAGGTTTATTAGCCTATAGGATAACTTTTATGTAATACTCAGTAACCTTCCTCAAATAGAGGTGTTACGCGTAGCATTAGCGCACAGATCATCATCTCCTTTACTACCCAAGTACCCTCCCCTTAATTATTATCTAAGCGTTCTAATAGTGTCGAGTACGTACCCTATGCATGCATTACCCATCCTTTACATATGGCCATGGAGGTGCTTAGGGCCTCTATTTATGGTGGTTCTAGACTCACGTATGGTGCTTAAAAGGAGAAAATTAGGCGTCAAATAGAAGCAAATTGGACTATCACATAAGTAACAATTAAAGGGCTCAGATTTACCTCCACAAGTAAACAACTGCACGCCTCAAACAATAGTTTTAAATGATTTGAAATTCTATAGCAGGATATCTAGATGAGCACAAAGCAGAATATGTAGCGTTTTATTAAGACGAGGCAGTGAGTACCTAATCAGTTTTCCTACTAATTGTATTACTTACTAGATCTGGGCAGTTTGTAGGTAGTCAAACAAACACAATTTTAAACTTCAGAATTTAATCAACCTACAGGTCTGCCTAGGTGATAACTGGGGAGGATCCTATAGACATAATATCTAAGCGTGAATCAGACCATAATAATAAACCAGCGATTGATTTATAACAGGCGGTTTTTTATCTGTTTAGACCCAATAGGTATGTTTTCTATGCACTGAAAATGATCACAAGCATTACTTCAGGAAATATAAACACAAAAATTGATTTTACATATTTTTCTCCACAAACATGATATTTAAGTGTCAAACTGTTTATATACTTATTCCTTATAGGCATGACGGCAAAGTGATGAAACTGATTTTTATATGTTCTTCATATAGGCATGAGATCTAGGCACATAAAGTTGTTAGCCAGTTTTCAAGCAAATTCAACAAGGGAATTCCTAGGGACGTGATTTGAAATGCACACATGATGGTTTGAGAGCATGATTATTAATTCAGAATTGGTAAATGACCTAGAAGCAGGATTTCTAATGCAAATGAGACAAGTCCTATAGACATGGTTTCTAATGCATATAGATAATCATAACAATCCTATGGGCATGATTTCTCCTCGATCACCACAAAGTTATATATAAAAGTCCCTCTCAGTTTTACTAATAACCCCAATTTTTTTTTTTGCAAGAATTATTATTACAGACCAGATATAAATGAATTACAGAAAGAAATTACTATGTTATAGGGTGCTTGGATAGGCCCAACAGTAAACCTAGAAATCCAGGCCTTCAACCAAATCTGAAGTGTGCCAGTATCTCATAGTATACCAAATTATATTTTGGTGCATCAAAGTTCCCAAGGGCCTCAGGGACCCCGGTCAATTCTTACACCAAAAACCCTTTTAAAGAAACTGTTTTGTGAATAAGTGTGGAAAAATCCAGCTCCAGTGTGTCAGAGTTCGGAGGAGTCTCGTGGACTCCTAGGCAGTGCTCTGTAATGAACCGGTCGGTCGTTTTGAGAGTTAGCACCCCGATCCCCTAATAACTGCTTCTCCCATGTTTATTTATGTTACTGAAACTTGTCGGAGTATAGAGTGGTAAAATTCGGAGTGATTTTGGACACATAGTCCTTAAATGTGGATTTTAGCCTTTGAAATCAGGTTGTAGATAGAGCTATGTGAAGACGGATCGGGAATGGAATTTCATCAACTCTGTTAGCTCCGTTGGGTGATTCCAGGGTTAGGAGCGTGTTCGGAATATGTTTTTGAGGTGGGTTGTAGATTTAGGCTTGAATTGGCGAAAGTTAGAATTTCGGCGATTTCGACCGATAGGTAAAATTTTGATATCGGACTTTGAATGGAATTCCGAAAGTGACCGCAGGTCCGTAATGACCTGTGTGCAAAATTTGAGGTCATTCGGATGAGTTCTGACGTGTTTCAGCATCGGATGTGACTTTTGGAAATTTCATAAGTTCTTAGGCTTGAATCCATGCATAATTGATGCTTTTGATGTTATGATATGTGTTTTGAAGGCTTTACTAAGTTTGAATGAAGTATTAGGACTGGTTGGTGAGCTTGATTGAGATCCCGGGGGTCTCGGGGGTGTTTTGGAGGCTCAACGGGTGATTTTTGAACTTGGAACACAACTGAACAATTACTGGTTCTGGTGTTCCGCACCTGCGGATGGGGAACCGCAGGTGCGGATACGCACATGTGGAGTTGGGACTCACAGATGCAGAATTTAGGCAGGGGCTGCCAGTGGTCGCAGGTGCGGTATGTGTTCCGCAGGCGCGGGACCACAGATGCGGCCAAGTAACTGCAGGTGCGACCCCGGCCCTATTAAATGACTTTCTTCACCTGCGATGTATAGGTGCGGTATCCTTGGGTTGTTTATACAAAATTCTGAGGGTTTGAAATTCATAACTCCAAAAATGATTTAGAGCTCGGGTTTTGGCGATTTTCAGTAGGTTTCGAAGAGGAGATTCATAGGTAATGTTTTCTAACCTTAATTCACTTGCATACCATTAATCTCTATCAATTTCCTCAATATAATCAATGAATTTTGATGAAAAACCATGAAATTGGGATGAAACTTCCCCAAGTAGAAATCTGAGGATTTAGGGAGATTCAGACGTCATATTTTAATGATTCTTGTTTGAGTGAGTTCGTGAGTGAATGGGTGTTCGAAATTTGTAATTTTTATCCATTTTCGAGACGTGGGCCCGGGGTACTTTTTGGGCAGATTTCCTAGTTTCGCGTATTAGCTTCGAACTTATTAGTTTTTTTGTTTCCTTGAAATGATATTTACACTATGCAACCGAATTGACTAGATTTGGGCCACCCGGAGTTGGATACCCGTGGCAAGAGTGTGGTATTGAGTTGATTGGCGTAGTCAAGGTAAGTGGCTTGCCTAACTCTATGTTGGGGACTTCCCCTTAGGAATTTTCATACTGGTTTGGTTACGTGGACGCCGTGTACGTGAGCTGACAAGTGCGTACATGGGTCATTGTTGCTAAAATTCCACTTTTTCTTCCATGGCATCACTCATTTTCATTCCTATATTATTTTATCATGTCTTAACTGAGTAGTTAGCTTAAGAATAAGCATGCCTACCTGTCCTTACTTAATTTCCTCTTATTTGCTACTAGTTGCGCCATGCTTAGGTAGTTTTACATTATTTTTGCCTGTTTTTTTTCCTAAACTGTTTAATTAAACCGTATCTGACATACTTCTGCATTGCATATTTAAATTGGGACTATGGACCGAGAACCGGGAGCTTTCCCCCTCTACAGCATTGCATATTTAAATTGGGACGACGTACCGAGATCCGGGAGCTTTCCCCCTGTATTGCATTGCATATTTAAATTGGGACTACGGACCGAGAACCGGGAGCTTTCCCCCTGTACTGCGTAGCATATTTAAATTGGGACTACAGATTGAGATCTAGGAGCTTTCCCCTTGTACTGCATTGCAAATTTACTGTTGAGATATATGTTGTGCTGAGCCGAGGGCTCTCTTTCTGTTATTAATTTTTCCTGTTTCCATTAATCTTGTTTATCATTTCTTATCTATATTTCACTGCTTAAATTTATAACTGACTTGTTTTAAAACTCAGTAGAGCCTCAACCTGACCTCGTCACTACTTTACTAGGGTTAGGCTTGGCACTTACTGAGTAGCGAATGTGGAGTACTCACGCCCTTTCCTGCGCATGTTTTCCCCACGTGCAGATCCAGGTACCAGTGCAATGTACAGTGGCTAGGCGTATCTTAGCAGCTTCTTAGGAGACCGCAAGGTAATTATGCCGCGTCCGCAGGATATCACGAGCCCCCTTCCTACTCTAGTATAGATATAGTAGATATATAGATACATGTTCCTTATTCCTTTGTATACAGCTACAGATGTTCAGAGTTTGTGACTTTTTTATGTTCTGGGTTTTGGGAAAGTAAAAGTTGTAAATGCCGAACGGCTAAATTTTATAGTATTGGTTCTTCTTTACTGTTTTTATTATTGTTTTGTCTTATTTTCCACAAATTTCAGGCTTACCTAGTCGTAGAGACGAGTGTTTAACCAAAGAGTTAGACCAATTGACTAAAGCTTATTCGTAAGATGAATACGGGTTACTGATAATCAAGGTAATGGAGAAAAATGAATAATAGACAGTATTGCAAAAATATAAAAAAATCGAAGTCAATTGTATTCCAAAATCAGATGTCTTTACAAGTTGTATTCCCCTCCCTTGTATAGGAGATTATTATAACGTACGAATCTTGCTATGGTTACTCATTAATGACTAATTATAACATTAGTGAGGCGTTACAAAGGATAATGGTAATTGGGGTTCTATTACATAACGTTCGAGTAATCAATTGTGGGTCCTTGAATTTTCCCGTAGCTTTGTCTAGATTCATTCTGACCGTGCCTCTCTCCCGTTTTGATCAAGTTGTGTTTTCCGTGAATGATAAATTCGTGGGTTTACTGAACCCGTGCCTCTTACAAGAATCTCATCCAGTTGTCGCGTTTTCCTATGTCCCAGTGACTGGCTGAGTTGTCAAAAGTTGGCTTATGTGTGAAACTCTTTGTTACCAATATAGATAGTCCCCCCACTTACCATATATTTTAATTATTAATATTTGGTAAGTGGATATTCATTTATGGCGGGAATATTTTGCCGCCGCTTTTCCTTGAATCATTGTATCCTTCTCTGCACCATAGGCGTTGTCTGTCACTTCCATTTAATGCTCATACCACGTGTCCTTTTCGGATTGGTTTTGCATTTACTCGGCACCTTCTAGGGATTTTTGCGGCTGGGCCAGTCCCGAAGTGACATCTTCAATTACGACTTTTCATCATTATTTTCTTTTTTCTTCATGTTTGACGGTTTTCTTCAAGTATAAATATATGTTTTCTTTTCTTTACTTCCACGAAACACTTTTTTAACTTTGTATTTTGTAAAAAAATTTCTTCTTTGCCTTTGTAAAGATGTCTTCTTCAAACCAACCTCAAAGAGTAATAGATATTGAAAGTTTAATGCCATCTTCTACTCCGACTAGGAGTCGGAGGGGTGGTAGGCTTAGAAGTCTAGGATCCACTCCTTCGAGGGGCTCCTCTTCTTCTCAGATATTTCCTCCATTTCCACTAGATCTCTAGTTTCTCCGAGGTTTAGGGTTTCTCGGTCGTTATTTAGAGGTTGAGGCGAACTCATTCGTGAACCTGGAGTCGATGAAATTGTCCCTGCTGAGTTTGTTTTTGCTAGGGATAGTCAAGTTATAGTAGATCAATCTTCTTCTCTTGATAGTGTCGAAAGATATCCAACCCTTACAACTGAGGATCAGATTTCCCTTGTTCGTAGGGAGTGCTTTTGGAGGTCTGACTTTCCTGTCTATATTATGAATAGTAATCAAAGAATAATGTCTTACAAGACGGGATATTCTTTTTTTTATATGTATCCTTTCACTTTAGGGTTTAGACCCCCCCCCCCCTCCATTGACCCAGTTATAATTGAATTTTGCCATTTCTTCAATATCTGCTTAGGACAAGTTGGCCCACTTGTGTGGCAAGTTGTCGCATGTCATTGGAGTTTGGCTTCTCTATCCTCGGTTCCTTTTACCTTCAACCATCTTATTCACCTCTACTCTCCTACCTTATTTCGTGAAGGGGTTTTTACTCTGACTGCTAGAAGCAAAAGAGTGTTGGTAACCTCTGGAGATGATAAGGATAGGGGTTGGTACCTCCGGTATGTTGTTGTACCCACTGTTGGTTTAGTGGGTGAAGAAAATCTTCCCTTTCCTGAGAAGTGGAATCGCGCACATGAGTATGCTTTAGCTTACATTTACTTTTTCTTGTTTTGACTTGAGATATTTTATTAACACCGTGTCTGTTTTTTCTTCTCTCAGCAATCATGAATACTGTTGAGAATGTCTCCGGTATTCCTGATTGGGTAGAAAAATTGTTGTCTGTTTCTCCTTCAGAAGAAAGATCTTGGAAGTAAATCGCTGGGAGGTATGGTTGGCAAGTAAATACCCATTGTAAGTGAAGCTCTTGTTCTTACTCTTTTCCTTACTCGAGTCTCTTTTTTTTTTAACTTTTTTCCCTTTTTAATAGGTTTCTCTGCTCGTGGGGTGTCTGCTTCATCTATCCCGAAGATGTCCTTGGCTCAGGCCCAGGAAATTATTGTTGGTTCATCTTCCTTGAAGAGGAAGATTAGTAAGTCTCGTTCCGTAGAAGAGGAAGAAGAGGGTGATTTAGTGCACAGGCCACAGAGAAGGCGAATGGTTTTAGATGATGATCTTACAGCCTCAACCTTTCCTTCCGTTTATGTGATTGAGCCCCATGTCCTTGATGATGTTTCACATTCCCCTATTCATGAGGGTGTTGATCTTGCCCCTGACGACGTCCCTTTGGCTGCTGGCTTTCCTGCTTCTTTGAAAGAAGTTGTTTCGTTTGTTCCTTTGGCTATTTCAACTTCTGATGTTTCTTTGCCTGTAACTTCTTCAACTTTTCAACTCTCTGTGCCTACTGCTTTTCCCTTAGCTTCTCCAGCTCCTCAACCTTCCGTGGCTGTTGTTGTTCCATCTTTTCCTGCTTCCATGCCTTCCGTTAGGGATGTAGGGTCTTCTAGCAGAGAGATGTGGCAGGTGGTAATAGAGGTTCCAACTGAGGGGAACCTTTCCAAAAAAACTAGTGAGCCCGAAGTATGGGTCAAGCCTTTGATAGGTCCTTCTGTGAAAGCAAAGCTAGCCAGCCACGGTGCTCTTACATGGGCCAATGAGGTCGTGCGTACTTCTTTGAAGGTACGATGCAAGTTATGCTCTTTCACTCTCGTATATGAGATTTACCATATCTAACTGGTTTATTTCTTGTAGATTAACCTTATAGGCATGGAGCTTATGAAGAGGATTTCAAACACGGACCAAGAGACAAAAAAGTTACAGGCCGATGTTGATAATTGGATAGCACAGTATGATAGCCTAAGGATTGATATAGATGCTTTAGAAGAAGAAAGGAGTACCTTGAAGCGGCAGATGAGACTCGTGGCAGCAGAACTGGCAGTGGAGAGGGCTTCTTGCAGTCAAGCTGATAAAGATAAGAGTGTTATGGAGTCTTCGTTCGTGGAGTAATTGTCTCGTGCCTCAGAGGAGATTAGAGACTTGAAGAACTTGTTGGGGCAGAAGGAGGAATACTCAGGCGAGCTCATGCAATCACTCACTCGTACTCAAGAAGACCTTCGTAGGGCTTTAGACAAATCTCAAACTTTAGAGGAGTCGATTGTTCCATTAAGGGCCACCCATGAAGTTGCGGAGGCGGAGAAGGATGGATTGAGAGCTGAGCTTCAAGTGTGGGAAAAGAATTATGAAGATCTGGAAAAGGTTGTTGTCGTCGATGTGAGCTGCGCGTATATTTATTCTCACCTTGACACATTGATGGAAATGAGTCAAGAGGGTTTTGACCTTAGTGCTGAAATAGACAAAACTAAGGAAACCATGGAGAAGGCTCAACAAGTTCATAACCTTTCTTCAGCTGATCGTGAGATTCCAGCCGCTCGTGCCTCCTCATCCCCAATTACTCCCGCTCCTTCTGCCATAGAAGTCAACTCCTCTCTTGAAAAGATTTAGTTGGTTTATCCACTCTTTTTTTTGTATCAATTGGTGGTTACCCCCAGTCCCATCGGGGGTAAATTTGGATTTCCTTAAAGTCCCCAAATGACAACTTAGGGGCACCACAATGTATATATAAAAATTTTATGCGGCTAAGTATAAGTTAATACTTAGTTTTAGCCATTTTAATATATAAATGTTTGTTCGACTTTTGTGGAGGTTCTGTTTCACTCTTTAAGTCTTTTGCATGCTTCATTTTTCGAGGTTTTAGTTTTACCTTCGATTTTTGCATGGGAAATGCTTTAGACTACTCGTACCTTTTTGTAATAGGCACGGTGTCATATTAAATGTGTGACTTTTTGTAATAGGTATAGTTTATGGAAGAGGACCCTTTATAATTGACATGAAGAAGACGTACATTTCTTTCTCGTGACTAATATTTTGCCTTTCAACCTGAATATATTCGAAGGTTTTTTCTTTTTGAATTAGGCTTTGTATTTGGATGGCTCTTTTGATTTCATTCGGTTATGCTCGTGTCACTTGTCTCGTTGGGTAGATGGGTCTTCAGGCTCGAGCTTTTGACTTTCTTATAGTCTTCTTTGCTTCATCTTAGCCCTCCATACTGTATTGTCCCCCAAGTGTTTGAGCTTTGAAGAATGAAATCTTGAGCACTTGATTGTTCCTTCCTTGTGGTCCTTTTCCTGAAAAGGAAAAACATTCCGGACTCGAAGGTATATAGTTTTTTAGATGATGACTGCTTAACCCTTTTTAAATGTCCATCAGAAAGTGTAATTCTAGACCGGGAATTGTGTTATTTCCTCGCGTCTTTGCAGGTCTAATATCATCATCTGGTGATGGGTTAGCTTTGTACCTATCATCTAAAAAAGTTAGTAAATTTTTAAATGTTCAAAATAAAATCGCACGTGTGGTACCTGATAGGGGCTATTCTTTTCTTTTAGAAGTAATATTTCCTTAGATGGATGGCGTTCCAGCTTGTTGGTAGAACTCTATCGTCCATAGCTTCCAACTCATAGGTGCCTTTCCCAGCTATGCCTCGGATTTTGTAAGGTCCTTCCCAGTTTGGATTTAGCTTTCATGCACATGCTTCTTTCGTTGATTGAAAATATTTTTTGAGGACAAAGTCCCCAATCTTAAAGTACCTGAGATGAGTTTTACGATTGTAATAACTCTCTTTGATTTGTTTTTGAGCTGTTATCCGTATCAATGCTGCTTCTCTCTGTGGTTCGAGCAGGTCTAGGTTAGTGCTTAATTCGTCGTCATTTTCACCTTCCATGGTTGTTGAGAACCTTATGCTTGGTTCGCCAATCTCCACGCGTATTAAGGCTTCTGAGCCAGAGTTTCTCTCGTGGCTATTTTTGAAGTTGTTCTGTATGCCCATAGTACCGTTGGTAACTCATCGGGCCAATTTCCTTTGGCTTTATCCAGCCGCTTATTTAAATTATTGATGATGACCTTATTCGTTGACTCAGCTTGACCATTAGCCACGGGGTGGTACGGCGTTGAAGTTATCCGCTTGATTTGCCAACTTTTGAAGAATTATGTGATTTGCGAGCCTATAAATTGTGGGCCATTATCACACACGATTTCCTTTGGTATTCCAAAGCGGCATATTATGTTTCTCCATAAGAAGCTTTTAACTTCCTTTTCTTGCACTTGTTTGAACGCTTCTGCCTCTACCCATTTTGTAAAATAGTCGGCTAGTACGAGTAAAAACCGTACATGTCCTTTAGCTGTGGGAAGACGTCCCACTATGTCCATACCCCATTTCATGAAAGGCCATGTGGATATTATTGGATGTTATAATTTCGTCGGTCGATGCATGTTATTGACAAACCTTTGGCATCTGTCACATTTGGATACGAAATTCCCGGCAGCTTCTTCCATCTTAGGCCAATAGTATCCGGCTCTGATTAGTGTTTTCACTAAAGATCTCTCCCCTGAGTGATTTCCATAGTGTCCTTCGTGGACTTCTTTCATCACAAATTCCGTTTGGTTAGGTCCGAGGCATTTATCTAGGGATCCTCCGAACATCTTGCGATAAAGTGAGTTACGAATAAGGCAGTACCGTGCAGCCTTGCAGCGAAGTGCTTGAGTTACTTTCCCGTCTTCAGGTACAGTGCCATTCTGCAAAAAATTAAGAACTTCGTTTCTCCAGTCCCAGGTTAGGTTGTTGAAAGTTACCTCATTCATTTCCTAGTCTATTATTAAATGAAATAGTTGAATGACAATTGTATTATCTTTGTTTGTTACTTCCATGACTGCTGCGAGGTTAGCTAGTGCATCTGCTTCTGCATTTTCCTCTCTAGGTATTTTCATTACCTTCCATGTTTTGAATTGTCTCACAAGCTCTCGTTCTTTTTCAAGATATTGTTGCATTCTAGTCTCTCGAGCGATGTAAGTCCCCTGTATCTGATTTAGTACCAGTTGGGAGTTGCTGTTGATCAATATTTGCTCGATTGAGAGCACTCGTGCAAGTTCAAGCCCTGCAATAACAGCTTCATACTCTACTTCATTGTTTGTTATAGGATAACACTTGATAGCTTGCTGTGTCATTTCACCCGTTGGTGATATCAAGACTATGCCTAAGCCAGCGCCTTTTATATTTGAAGAACCATTGGTGAACAAGGTCCATAGGCCTGTATTAACACCGTTAAAGAGTTGTAACTCTTTTTCTACTTCAGATACAATGTCATTACTAAAGTCAGCAACAACATCAGCTAGTATTTGAGACTTAATTGCAGTCCTGGGCTAATAGATTATTTCATGCTCACTTAATTCTATGACCCACTTGGCTAATCTTCCTGACAGTTCCTATTTATGCAGAATATTTCTTAAAGGATGTGAGGTCACAACGGTGATTGGGTGGCATTGGAAATAGGGTCGTATTTTTCCAGATGCCATTATTAAAGCTAAGGTTAAATTTTCCAGATGCGGATATCTAGTGTCAACATCGAGCAAAGTTTACTTACATAATAGACAGGTGATTGTTTACCTTTTTCTTCTCTTACCAATACTGCACTTACATCAATTTCGGAGACAGCCAAGTAGATGTACAATCTTTCCCCTTCTTTTGGCTTTGAAAGCAGTGGTGGTTTCGATAGATAAATCTTCAGATTCTTCAGGGCTTGCTGACATTCTTCAGTCCATTCGAACTGATTCTGCTTTTTGAGAACTGAAAAGAATTTAAAACTTTTTTCGGAAGGTTTAGAAATAAACCTACCCAAAGCTACTATTCTCCCTGTCAGTCTTTGGACTTCCTTTTTATTTGTTAAAATATCAGGTATTTCCTCTATGGCTTTAATTTGAGCGGGATTTACCTCTATTCCTCTGTTTCAAGGAAACCCAAAAATTTGCCTGATTGCACTCCAAAAGCGCATTTCTCTGGATTTAACTTCATATTATACGTGCGTAAAATATCAAAAGCAGTAGAGAGGTGCTGGAAATGGTCTTGTGCTTGTGTTGATTTTACCAATATATCATCAAAATAGACTTCCATCGTCTTTCCAAGATGTTCTTAGAACATTTTAGTCATTAACCTTTGATAGGTGGCTCCAGCGTTTTTAAGCCAAAAGGCATAACTTTATAACAGTAAGTCCCCCTGTTTGTAAGGAAGGAAGTTTTTTCCTAATCTGAAGGATTCATTTTAATCTGATTAAACCAGAATATGCATCTAAGAAGCTTAATAATTCATGACCTGTTGTGGCATCAATCATTTGATCTATATGTGGCAATGGGAATGAATCTTTGGGGCATGTTTTATTTAAGTCAGTATAATCTACGCATACTCTCCACTTTCCATTCTTCATAGGTACTACCACAGTGTTTTCTAGCCAGTTAGGGTACGTTACCTTTCGTATCAAACCAATCTTCAAGAGTTTATGTACCTCTTCATCGATCACTTTGTTCTTGAATGGTCCTTGCTTTCTTTTCTTCTGCTTAACAGGTACGAAGAATAGATCTTCATTTAGTTTATGATTCATCACTTCTGGGGGGATGCCTGTCATATCTGTGTGCGACCACGCAAAGCAGTCTGTGTTAGCCTTTAAACAATCAATTAACTTACCTCTTTGAGCGGGGCCTAGCCTCGTGACTATATACACTTTCTGCTCAGGCTTTTGTTCAGATAATGGAACAGCTACGAGCTCCTCCGTAGTTGTTTTGATGTGCTCATCTTCCTCTGGTTCACGAATGACGTCCGGTCTGGAATCTGTATCTGTGTGGTATAATATTCCTTCCATGGTAACTTGATTTTCCTTCTCGTACGTATTTTATTTCGTAGTTGTTTTGGTAATAATATCTTCCGTACCTATTTGGGTAGTAATTTCCTCCACCTCTATTTTCTTGTTGTAGTGTACCCTAGAGTTTATTTTTCTTGCGGTCTGCTTATCTCGTTTGATATGTTTTTTTTTTTTTTTTTTTTTTTAACANAAACTTAAAAATATCCAACTACACCATTGTTTTCCATATACTGTTTGTATCTGCATAGAGTTGTATAACCAACAGCTCATCATGCATGAAATCCAATTAGTGCTCGAGCTCAATGATAGTATACTGAATCTGTGATGTTCTGTAATGCAACAGGGTTCCACATAAAACTGGTGGTTCTCATTGCATTTTCTGTTCTTGTTTCCCTCTGTTACGCATTTTTCTTTTCCTGTCATGCTTGTACAATGTGTCCATCTTGCCATGTGAATCCTATAATCCCAAGAGTCCATAGTCAGAGAACCATATCTGATAGTATAACCAAGGACAGTATTACGATACACCATCCTTGATTCCATTTTTGTGTAACCTCCAGTGAGCATGTAATCCTTGGTTGGGGCCTTCCTGTGACTGGACTTATCTTGTTCTATCAGGGTATTGCCCTTTTTTGTCTCGTAGAAGTCCATATGTTCCACCCAGTCGATGCCTGTTTGCCTCCATATCCTTTAGGTGTTGCTGCAAAGTATTCCTTGTTTATAAATGTCCATGCTATTGAGTTGTTGCATGACTCGAAGGTTTCTCGTTTGGACTGAATGCAGAGCATTAATACCACCAGCAAGAGATCCCTTAGACATGCAACAAACTCAGCTTTTGTACCTGCAGCAAAGCAAACCAAGTTAGTGTGACAATGGATCACCATGTCCTCCTCTATACTGATTTGAACATGGTGATCTACAACCTTATTTTCCCTGGACTTCCACTTAGTTCTCCCTGCTCCAGTAATCAGTTTCTTGCAACCTTCACTCTCAGGTATGGGCATTGTGATTTATCATCATTTAGTACCCTCCTGCCCTCTGAGTCTAACTCCCAGAAATCATGGCTCTCTATATCTCCATTGTCCAAGGCATATTTAGCAAGATGGTCTGCTAATCTATTTCCCTCTTTGAATACGTGTGACACCCTCAGATTGCATTGTTCCCTTAATCTCCCAATCTCTTCAATCTGATCAGCTATGCTCCAAGGAGGTTTCCATTCTCCTACAATGACCTTTTTTATCTACATAGAATCTGTTTGCACCCATATTTGTATATGATTCCTTGCATTACATATCCTTAAGTCTTCTACTATTGCTGTGGCTTCTGCTTCATTATTTTAACCTTCCCTTATCTCCCTTCCAATTGCATAGATCAGATCTCCATGGTCATCCCTCAAACAGAATCCAATTGAGCCTCTCCCTGGGTTTCCTCTGCTTGCACCATCTGTATTTACCTTTATCCAACCTTCCTGTGGCATTTCCCATATTACCTTTTCATATTTCAGTGTAGGTGTATAATTTTGCAGCACTGTAAGGATGTCGTGCCACTTATGTGGTACCTTGATACCAGGTTTCCTTAGCTGTACTAATGCTTGCATAGTTGATGACACTTGGTATATCACTCGATTAACTGAGACAGCATCTCCATGCTTCCAGTTATTCCTCCTCTTCCATAATTCCCATATGATACATGATGGTAGGGACTGCATTATGGGTTTGATCCTTGGCAATACCTGAGCATTCCAGCATCTAGTA
>MDKI01207730.1:0-29744 GCA_005239505.1 Nicotiana paniculata
TCCCTAACCTCTCCAATTCTCTCTCGACCTACCCCTAACCCTAATCGCTGTCTCCGGCGAAAATCTCCTATCTATAGAGATTCTGAGTATTCTCCGACCATTACCAACCGTTTATGTTTCCTGGCTATTCGATTACATGGATCCTTGAGAAAATCTCATGGAAATTCAACCTGTTCTTGCCTGAAACATGTTAATTGGCCTATCTAGGGCCATTCTCGTTTGTGAGTACTGATTTCCTTCTATATTTAGTTCGAATCTATGGCTTTTGACCAAGTTTCTCTCATCTCTTTTGTTTTTTTTAAAATACCTAGTTCTAGGACTACTTTAATCTGTTCAGATCTTTGTAGATCAGAAACGATTTGAGTGCTAGTTGGTACTTTCCCTCAAAAATCTTCTGTTTTGGTAAACTATTTCAATTCCATTTACTTTTTTCTGAAATTAGGGTTCATCCTGAGTCTCTTCAAAAGATTTTTCTAACTTTCAAGTGTTTAATCTAATTATTTCTTTACACGTTTAATTAATTTTCGTATGTATGCCTAAACCCTAACTGTTTCTATTTGTGACATTAATTTCTTCCATTTTTTCCTGTTATTATGTTTAATTCTGTGAACCAGTTACATTGACTGATTCTATTTAGGTTTCAAATGATTCTTTCCTGTTAAAATTAGTATTTTCTGGGATTCTTACCTTTTTCCTTATTTGTGACTTTTATTAGTAATACTTGTCTTATTTGGATTATCAATCTGACTTGAGGGGCTTGATTGACTCCTATATGGTATAAGACTGATTTACTGCCTTATTTAAGCCCTAATTTTGTACCGTTAATTGACTCCCATATCCTAAGGGGTCTTTCCCAGATCTTCTGTATGATGATTGATTAAATCCCCCAATTAACTGGTTGTTTTATTTGGCTTACCCTGTTTATGAGTTCTTATTTATTCTTGCATTATTTTTTTACCTTACTAAGTGTTATATATACTCTCATTACTGATTCTTCAACACACATGAACAACAGTTAAAACATACACAGACACAACACTTCACTCTCATCTCTCTCTCTCTCTGCTACTTGTGTTTATTGTTTGTCTAGATGGATGAAGGCCAAGGCTAGAATGTTGAATCCTGCCTACTTTACCTTCTGTTTTGCTTCCCTTAACTACTATGTTTATACTCCTAATGTCGTTCACTATACTATGAAGTTCAAATCTGTGTATGTACTAGTTAACTACTATGTATTTAGCTTCTATGGTTTCCTGTTACTGCCTTAATCAACATGTTTACTCTTGTTCAAGTTTCACTCTTCCTGTTTATTTCTTTAATCAACATGTTTACTCTTGTTTAGGTTTCACTCTAATCAACATGTTTACTTCTGTGTTCAAATTCCAGTCTTTCATGTTTATTACTACATGTTTACTTTTGTGTTTAAGGTTCAATCTTCCCTGTCTATTGCCTTAAGCCAGTATGTTTACTTTGGTGTCTCGGATTCCTATTTTCTGTCTAATTGACTTCAGTTGGTATGATCAATTTTGTGTAGTTAAAACCATGTCCTCTCTGTTAATTGATTAACATGACTGCTCTTACATTAAACTCTTATGTTTCCTGGTCTATTTCTTGAGTCAGTATGTTTACTTCAATAGTTATGTATGACTGATGAACTTAGGTGTTCCCTATTTAAGACCCTAACTCAGCATGTCCTGGTAAATATTATACCCCTGCTTGCCCTATGCTTCTACTGACTAGCATGCTTCCCTAACACCCTGTTTCTATGTGGTCTTGATTCAGGATTCTTGTGTTCCCAACCCCTACTCCCTTTTTGTGTAATTGTTTGTTATCAGCATGCTATATTCTCACCTAAGTTTGACTAATGAACTGAGTTGAGTCTGGGAAATATAGAGTTTTGTGTGAAACCTTGTGACTGTGTTTCCTACTTGCTATTGTTTGCTGAACATTTTCTAAAATATTTCTAAGTTGTTTTTCACTCCTAATATGTTTTCACTTCTAAACCATTTCCACTCCCAAACTATTTTCACTTCTAAACTATTTTCACTTCTAAATTGGTTTCACTTCTGATATGTTTTCTTAAAATTATTCCTACTCTTTCAAGAACTCCCACTCCTACTCTTAGAATACATAGGATTCTCCCCCTCCAGTATGTGTACAGCCTAGGAATCTATGAGATTCCTCCGAACTCTGGCACACTGGGGCTGGCCCTTCCACACTACACAAAAAATGACTTCTCTTTAAAAAGGTCTTGGTGTAAGCATTGCCCGGGGTCCCATAGGCCCTTGGGAACTTTGATACACCACGATATTCTTTATTGGACACTATGAGATATGGTACTTTGGACTGTTTGAAGGCCTGGTTTGCCAAATTCACTTTAGGCCTATCCAGGCTCCCTATAGTATAGCATTAATTATTTATGTAATTCATCTATGGTGTGTAATAATAATTCTTGTAAATAGATATCGGGGATATTAGTAAAAAGGGGAGGGATTTTCATATAATCTTTGTGGGGAAATTGGATAGAAATCATGCTCTTAGGATTACTATGACTATTTTCTTGCATTAGGAATCATTCTCTTAGATCATTTGTGCATTAGAAAACATGTTCATAGGCATCATACCATTTGTTCTCAAAATTCTGCCCCAGTTTAAATGCAACCCTTTGACTGTTCTGCGTATGACGAAGTTGGCTGCACTTGCTATAGAATTTTGGGGGTCCTCCTCAAAAATGAAGATTTTATTAAGATGTGATCGAACCCACAGGGCTGCCTACGTTTCCCCTATGAAACGGGAATCGGGTCAAGCGTAGTTGAGTTACATCAAATGAAGAAATGTAAACAATCCTAAACATAGTATCTCTGGACTGCGTCTGAGTTGATAGGTTTTGGCCAAATTTCTCTGTCCATTTGTGCGAGTATGAGTGTTCCTCCTGTTAGTACTTGGTGAACCATGTAGGGACCTTGCCAATTGGGTGAAAACTTCCCCTTGGCTTCATCCTACTGTGGGAAGATCCATTTCAGCACTAACTTCCCCGGTGTGAATTGCCTTGGCCTAAACTTTTTGTTGAAAGCTCTCGCCATTTTCAATCATAGCCTTGTAAGATGCGGCTTAAACCCATTTTGTGAAATAGTCTATGGCCACTAGAATGAACCTATTCCCATTTGAAGGAGCAAGTTCGATTGGACCGACGACATCCATCCCCCAAGCAGAGAAAGTCCAGGGTGCACTTGTTGCATTGAGTTCATTGGGTTTCACTCGTATCATATCAGCATGTATCTAGCATTGGTGACACTTCTTGACGTACTTGATGCAGTTTGTTTCCATAGTCATCCATAAATATCCTGGCCTTAGTATTTTCTTAGCTAAGACAAAGTCGTTCATGTGCGGTCCGCAAGTTCCAGCATATATTTCCTCGAGAAATCTGGATGCTTCCTTGGCATCGAAACACCGTAATAACCCCATGTATGGAGTCTTTTTGTACATAATTCTTCCGCTTTGAAAAAAGTGGTTGGCTAATCTTCGTAGTGTGCATTTCTGAGTCTGATTTGCATGCTTCGGGTACTCTCTTTTTTCCTAGTATTCTTTGATGTCGTGGAACCATGGATTTCCATCACTTTCTTCTTCAATATGAGCACAATAAGCTGGCTGCTTATGAATTCATATTCGGATAGGATCGATGAAATTCTTGTTTGGGTGTTGTATCATGGAATATAAAGTGGCCAATGCATTTGTGAACTCATTCTGAACCCTCAGAACATGTTTGAATCCTATCTTCATGAACCTTTTGGTCATCTCTTCTACACAGTAAAAATATGGCAATATTTTGGTATTCTTTGTATCCCATCCTCCTAAAACTTGATGTACCAAAAGGTCGGAATCTCCAATCATCAGCAATTCCGTAATATTCATGTCAATGGCTAACCCGAATCCTAAGATGCAGGCCTCATATTAAGCCATATTGTTGGTACATAGAAACCTGAGTTTTGCGGATACTAGATAGTGTTGGCCTGTTTCTGACACTAAGACAACTCTGATACCCACTCCCTTGAAGTTGGCATCTCCATCGAAGAACATTCTCCAACCCTCATATGCTTCAGTGATATCTTCTCCGACTAATAATACTTCCTTGTCGGGAAAATACGTTTTTAAGGGTTCGTATTCTCCGTCTACAGGATTTTCTGCAAAATGATCCGCCAACGCTTGTCCTTTGACCGCCTTCTGAGTTACATAGATGATGTCAAACTCACTCAGCAATATCATCCATTTTGCTAACTTTCCCGTAGGAATGGGTTTCTGAAAGATCTATTTTAGCGGATCCATCCTTGATATGAGATATGTGGTGTAGGCACAGAAGTAGTGCCTCAACTTTTGAGCTATCCATGTCAAAGCGCAGCAGTTGTGCTCCAGCAAAGAGTATCGTGCTTCATAGGGTGTGAATTTCGTACTCATATAATATATGGTGGTCCTTTCTTCCTGTTTCATCGTGTTGTCCCAAAACACAACCACAAGCCCCATCTAGTACGGATAAATAAAGCAGCAAAGGTCTCCTTGGTTCCGGTGGGACCAGAACAGGTGGTTTAGATAAATACTCCTTGATTTAGTTGAAGTCTTTCTGACATTCTTCGGTCCAACTTGTTGCAGCATCTTTCTTCACCATTTTGAAAATCGGTTCACAGATCACAGTTGATTGTGCTATGAAACGGCTGATGTAGTTGAGACGCCCTAAGAAACTCACCACATCTTTCTTGTTCTTTGGAGATGGAAAATCCTGGATAGCGTTAACCTTTGACGGGTCCAATTCAATCCCTCGGCCGCTGACGATGAATCCTACCAATTTCTTGGCAGGGACTCCGAAGGAACACTTTGCGGGATTCAATTTCAGATTGTATCTTCGCAGTCGATCGACAAATTTCTTTAATTATGTGATATGATATGTGCTTTTCTGGATTTGATCATGACGTCATCCACGTAAACCTCTATTTTCTTGTGTATCATGTCGGGGAAAATAGTTGCCATAGCTCTCATGTAAGTGGCTCCATCATTCTTTAGGCCAAACAACATCATTTTATAGAAATACATTCCCCATGGTGTGATAAAGGATATCTTTTCGGCATTCTCTTCATCCATCCAAATCTGATGATACTCCGCGAAGAAATCCACAAAAGACTAGAGTTCATGCTTGGCATAGATGTCGATCAGTATGTGTATATTGGGTAATGGAAAATGATCTTTGGGACTCACTCTGTTTAAGTCTTGATAATCGACACACACTCTGACCTCCCATCTTTCTTTGGGACTGGCATGATGTTGGCCAACCAAATCAGATACTCAACAACTTTGAGAACCTTGGCTTTGATTTTCTTAGTGACTTCCTCGTTTATTTTCAAACTCATATATGGCTTGAATTTTCTGAGTTTCTATTTTACAGGTGGATACATGGGATCAGTAGGTAGCTTGTGAACCACTATGGATGTGCTCAAACCAGTCATATCATCGTAGGACCATGCAATAATATCTTCATACTTTTTCAGGAACCAGATGTATGCTTCCTTCTTTGACGGTGATAGATGAATTCTTACACGTGTTTCCTTTACTGTTTCGGAATCTCCTAAGTTTTTCTCAGTCTTGTCCAAATTAGACTTAGGCTTGTTTTCAAAGTTTTCCACTTCTCTGACAATTTCCTCAGGTATTATATTATCTTCCAGATCCTCTGGATCACTATCCTTACGTTGCATTGTCTCATTACATGTCGCAGTCATAGGTTCCTCGGGATAAGTAATAATTACGTTGTAGAGAGAAAATGTAAATAATAATAATAAACAAGTATGGCTCGATGACTCGAGCAATTATTTCAAAACAAAATACTGAAAATGTCTTAGATGCTCATAAAATTGCTTTAAAAATAATTGATGCTAACTGCCAGGCTATCCAGGAACTCGACGGGCTCGCGATGGTGCAGCAGTCCAGCTCTTGAGAACAGCTCCTTTCTCCAGAATCTGAATAGTAAGGTCTTCCTCCTCCTCCTCCTCCTTAACGATCGCACTGCAATTCATGTCTTCATCATCCAGAATTAGCTTCCTTGTGCCAGCTAAAGCTTCATCTTCTTCAGACCCCCAGATTATGTCAGCTTGACGAAATGTCTGGTGTAAATATGGTACTGGTTTTTCTAGCGGATAATAAGGACCACGCCATGAAGGCGACAAATCCTGGTACTCTTTCCAAGTGTATTTATACCCAAGCCCAAAAATTGTGCCATGACGCGTTAGCTGTACCAGTTTAGGATCCGTTGCAGATTCTTGCCGAGACCCTTACCAGGATCATACCTCGTTCATAACATATGCTTTCTGTCCAGTTTCTCCACCATTTGTATTTTTCAATTGTGTTGACGAGCTCAATGGGATAGTATGTTTCTCCACCCAGCTTCCTTCTGTTCTCGATAACTGGAACAGTCTGATTGGTATAAATGGGATTACTTTTGTCTCTATGGATGATCACTTCCTGATGGTTCCATTCAAACTTCACAGCCTGATGCAGAGTAGAAGTTATAGCCCCAGCGGTATGTATTCAGGGTCGCCCCAACAATAGATTGTATGTAGCAGATATATCCAGCACTTGAAACTAGACATCAAACTAGGTTGGTCCCATCTGTAGGCTAAGGTTGATCTCTCTAATTGTGGCCATTTGAGATCCATCAAACGCCTTCACATCCACACTTCCTGCTCGTATCTCGTGTAGAGCTTTACCCAACCTCTTCAAAGTAGTTAGTGAACATATGTTGAGTCTCGAACCCCATCTATCAGGACTCTGCCGATGAATTTGTCCTCAAAAGGCACTATGATATGTAGTGCCATGTTGGGACTTAGTCCTTCTGGTGGCAGCTCATCTTTATGAAAAGTGATTTTATTGCTTTCCAATACCTGCCCCACCATATTGGTCATTTCCCCGCTGGTGATGTTGGTGGGTACATAGACTTCATTCAGCACCTTCATCAGGGCATTCATGTGAGTCTACCTCAACTTC
Organism: Nicotiana paniculata; assembly: GCA_005239505.1. NCBI lineage: Eukaryota > Viridiplantae > Streptophyta > Magnoliopsida > Solanales > Solanaceae > Nicotiana > Nicotiana paniculata. Next base: position 7,024 of record MDKI01207730.1, read on the forward strand.
AATCGGTGCCTGGGTTTGGACTACAATAGGGGTGAGGGTGACTGGATATGTTTTAGGATCATCCCCCTCCCTAATGAGTCCAATTGACCCCTCCTAATCCCATTCTTCATCGGTCTCTATCATATTTTCTCCCTCACTTATGTGATCTAGGAGAGGATTGTTACGAACATTGGGTGTAGTCTCATTTTCCTGTATGACTTTGGTGTCAATTAATGTCTAAATATTGTCTTTCATAGTGCGTCATTCATCAATGGTAAGACCCTTCATGACCGAGTGATAGGAACATTTCTTGTTTAGGTTAACCCACTGAAAAGAGTTTTCCATAGCAATAGTAGAATGGGAGTAACATAACCTGCAGCCTTCAGTCTCTCGTATAGTTGGTCTAAGGGTTCAGCAATCGGAGTGTATTGTCTGGGTGGTCTGCAGTCAAAATTTGGTCTTGGTCTTTGGTACTTTTGGCGGGCTGGTGGTGGCGAGTGGTAATATGTGGGTTGGCTGTTATAAGTGTGGTATGTGGCAGCAGGTTGTTGGTATCTGGAGGGTGAAGGATGGTATGTAGGTGGAGGTGTTTGGTATGTGAGAGGAGACTTTGGACCTTGGGCTACCATTACTGCACCCACTTCTTTCTTCTTGGAGATACCTCCTGACTGTAAAGCTTTATTTGTGGCTTGGAGTGCTTCGAAATTTTTCACCATTCCGCTTTTGATCCCTTCTTCTGTTCTTTCTCCTAGCTTGATGATGTCAGAAAATTTATGGTTTCAATAACCATAAACCGTTCATAGTATTGCGGGTCTTGAGCTCTGACGAGGAACTTATTCCTCTGTTCTTCTTCAAGTGCCGGCCTTACTTTCACAGCTTCTGACCTCCATCGAGTATCATACTCGTGGAAGTTTTTTGTTGGTTTCTTCTTGATATTTTGAATGTAGAAAATGTATGGTGCATTTTCTGTGTTGGACCTGAGCCGATCCATGAAATCTGACACCATGCTAACCTAATTAACCCACTTCTTTAGGTTCTGACTGATTTACCAAGACAAAGCATCTCCAGTGAGGATCCTCATGAACAACATCATACGAATTTGCTCGTCTTTGCCAACCCCTACAGGTTTGTAACAGTATGTTCTTAGATGCACTTTCGGATCACCAGTTCCTTCAAACATTTCGAACTTGGGAGGTTTGTACCCCTCCAATAGTTCTACATCTGGTTGAATGCACAAGTACGCATAATTCAAACCCCCAATGCCCTTGCCACCTTCGACACTCTAAACTCTGCTAGTGAGCTTCCTTAGTTCTTCCGCCATGTTCTTGATGAGCAGGACCTTCTGTGTGGATTTCGGTATATATAGGGTTTTTTATGGGCTGTGGGGTAAGGTTTCCACATATATGGGATTGCTTTGGTGGACTCCGGGGAATCTGGGTATAATGGTTGTTATTGGTTTAGTTTTGGGGATCAGGAGTAGGCTGCCGTGCATTTTGAGGAGTGTGGTAAGTGGTGGTTTGTGGGTATTGAGTTGGATAGTGATGGTGTTTCGGAAGAGTAGGTACCGGTAGAGGGTTATGGTTCTGAGGAGGTATGGTTTATTGATATGGTGTGTGACGGTTCAGCGGTGGATTTTGGTTCTGTGTATTTTGGAGAGGTGTCTTTTGGGCGTTTCTGTTTTGTTGGTTGATATCAGGGACGTTTAGGGTGAGGGAAAGGTTTGCCTAGTTCCGAACCTGCTCAATTTCTCCTTGTAGCTCTAGTATTTTCTATTCCAGTCGTAGGGCCAATTCATTATGTGCTGGAGTACTCCGACCATCCGAAGTTTCAACATTCTCTGCATTGTCCTTTTTGATACCGCTTAAATCGTCCATTTTACCCTTCCCCTTTATTTTGCCTTTAGGATCACTTGGTGGAGGGGGAGGGGGAGGACCTCTGAATTTAGTGTGATATGTGGACGATGCCAGTATGCACGAACCAACCTTTGGCAATGGGAATAATCAAAAGAAAGAAAAAATAAAAGGTAACCAAGTCAGTAAGGGAAATTGAAAGAATGCTTGCAATATTGAACATGCTTTGCAAGATTATGTAATAAATTTGCGCCCTAATTTGGGGGACCTCATTGTGCCCGAGGTAGTCCTAAGCGACACATAGACTTGGAGAAAATTGATGCCAATAATTGTATCGTCTCATTAATGCGAAAATGAATCAAATCCTTACTAAATCGATACTAATAAGAAAGTTACTAATGGCATTTTCTTTATTACAATCAAAATCTAAAACGAATCTAGAAAGCAGTAAAGAACATTGTTTCCTAATCTACTTGGCCCCAGAAGGACCTTCCCTATGCCTGGCTCTTTTAGATCCATCAATCAGGTTTCCCAAATCGGCATATCCAACAGTAGGTAAGCCTTTGCTAGATGCCCTGCCTCATTTTCATCCGTGTTCTGACAATCTGAATGTCTCTTCCTCATCTTTCCCTCAAGCTCCATCAAACCTTGCTCCAAATATTCCAATCTCTATGTTGACTTAGTAGCAATTACTCTCCATTCATTGGTTGCTTCCATATCCACTTTGTGTTATTCCAAATGTCTAGCTTCAGACTCAAAGACCCTTTTGCGCAATATCCTATACTTGACTTGTGCTTAGGCAGCGTCATCTATGATCCTGTTTTTAAGATTAATTCCCAGCTTGATGTCTCCTACTATATCGTCCACTAGCCATGATGGGTAGAAGTACACATGGCTGGGATGATACATCTCTGGTTCAATAGTATCCTTTTCCACAATGACCTTCTGATTCCATATATGTTGTGCCTCGAACTTGAATGGAATGACATCCCTTTTAAAATCTACTTTGCATTGGACCATGTTGGAAACCCGAGGTATAAACTGTTTCCTTCCTTCTTGTCTCATTACTCTTATGGGATCATAAGGATATATAACCCTCAACCCGATCAGTACTAGATGAGTAGTCTCTCTTGACCTTATGATAAACTCACTGCTAGGAAACCATTCTAACATCCAATGTACCTTCTCATCTGTCAGATTGCCGAAGAAATGTACCCAACTCACAGCATTTCCAGGTTGAGCAAACTTGTCTGGGATAAATGTCATCTTATTTGGTAATGGTAAGCTATTTAGTCATTCAATGGTTGACGCAAAAGCTCTTGGCGATATTCTCCCCTCTGAAAATATCCTAACAACCGGACTTGCTGTAAAAAAACTACAACTTTCAAAGTGCCCCAATCCCTGTTTGTACCGATCTAGAGCGTGGTACATTTCAACTAAGATCGTGGGGATGCTAGTATAGGTTTGTCCCTCAATGTCTTCCATCAAAGTCCTGGAAACCATGGATAAATGGGTATGAATCCTTCTCCCTTTCATTGGAAATATCAACAACCCCAATAAGCAGATAATAAACACATAAACTTGACGGTGCGTCCAACCCAAGGAACTAATGAAAATTTCATCATGATGAAGGCGATATGACTTTATGTGCCCATAACTTTCATAAAGGAATTCAAATGGGATGTATGACTACTTTAAGCAAAGCAACTCATCATTTTTCTTGAAACCCATTATTTTCAGAAAATCGCGGGGTGTGCGATTCTATGGCACTAATAAACCTAGACTATCCCATAGAAGCTTAGAGGAACCTCATATTTCTTCTAAGAGATGAGTCATTTCTATGTCACTGAAGCGGAAGACGACCCTTTTCTCATCCCAAAACATAGTAGCGGCCTCAATCAATGCTCTTTTCTGTTGTATGTCTAACAAGGATGGAAAATTAACAAGGACCCTTCTCACATGATTCTAGTCACAAAATGGAGACTTTTCCACCAATCAAGTAGCAGAGGCGTGATATTTTGAACCATGCTGAACCTAGGGACTTCGTGCTTCATTTTCTGCAAACAAATAGAGTTATCCCTTTCCCCCTCCAAATTTGACAATTTACACACTAATGATCAACATCTTGGAATATTTTCTCCAAGTAATGCACATAATGTGACGGTGTCCATTGGGATTGTGGAAATCTCGCCATACTTTGGACAAGTCTTATCTTAGCGGGATATCATGTTAGCAACGTTCTAACCTATACTAAGTTTAACATGTTGCATGTGCATTTGATATTGGAGTAGGGTTTCTAGAATGGCTTAGATCGGTACTCTCAAGTGGAAAACTTGAGAGGGAAAGGAACGGGACCGTTGGCTGCACCGCTGATCGACTAGTCTACCCTAAATAAGCCTTTCTAATTTAAAGGGTAATTTTGGAAGAGCGCGAACACTCATCAAGCGCCGCTATGTTGATAATTTGTACGAGTGGAATATGATATGGAGCATGCTTTATGTAGAGATAACACATTGCCAGATATTTTCATGATAAATATGTAAAAAGAGGTAAACATATTATTAAGGTAAAACATGAAAAATATAAAAAGAAAGATAAAGGAAGAAGTTAGTTCGCGGAATATATGCATAAATGTAATAACCAAACAAGGGAGTGGGACGGGAGCGGCATGAGATAGTAGTTTTTGAAAAAAAATGAAAAGCAGTTATAGCAAATAAGGGTGAATGGGTAAAGGGATGTGCATGCTATAAAAAATTTAAGCAAATAAAGATGGAGAAGGGGAGGGATGTGCATGTTGTAACAGGTTTTAAACAAGCAAAGGTGAACAGGAAAGGGATGTGCATGTGATAGCAAAATTTAGCAAATAAAGATGGAAAAGGAATGTGAGTTTTATAACAAAGAAAACTAATCCTCATAAGCCAAGTTCATTATGTTAAGAGCCTAAGCGTACATCCCCAGCGGAGTCGCCATGCTGTCGCGCCCCATTTTTTCGGGAAAGCCATTTTCGACGTCGTGACAACTCTTTTTAGAGTGGGAGATAGAGTGATAAAAGAATAATAACCACCTAATTATTTTTAAGGTGTGTTAAGGCACCTATTATGCAGATAACTCTGTTTGACTAGTCAACGCCACCAATGATCGGTTAAGGGCTACTTCAAAGAGAATGTGTTAGGCATTCTTCGAGGCCCACAACTGTGGGTCACGGCTGAACTTAAAATTACATGGATTTTAATTAGGCTAAGTGATTAAATAAGCAAAGAGAATATAAAAGTCAAAAAAATCTTAACACGAATATAAAGATACAACTATTCTAATTCTAATAGAAAAATAGAAAGGAAGGGGGGTCCTATGTTTTTTAGCCTAAAGGATCACCCCGTACAACATAAATAATATTCGCAACTCCTTTGAGGTAGGGAGTTACTCATATTATTCACCAGGCACAGAGTATCATCTCTTGCTACCCGCTTACTATGTTAAAGTTGTTTACCTAAAATGCTCTACTTCAATTCTAAGTCGTACCCTATGCGTGCACAACCCGTCCTATACCTATGGTCCAGGAGGTTTTGGACCTCTATTTAGGTAGTTCTATTCTGTACCTAGGCTTCTCAAAATGTTAAAACTAGGCGACATACAAAAAACACATTGGACTTCAAATATGGGTAGTCAAGGGCTCAAGTTAGCCTCCACACTTAAGCGACAAATGTACTTGAAACAAATGTTCAGGTTAGGTTGTTCAGAATTAAGAACCTTAGGCCCTATAGATATGATTTCTAGGTGACTTTGAATTTAAACATACAAGCAGTTTCGGATGCAAGGTGCTGCTCATAGACAGGGTTATACAGTTGTTACAAGCTGATTATTGAGATTGCATGTTTCAAGTTATTAAACCTATAGGTGCTATGTCTAGGTGATCTACGCAGTAAAGGATAGTGAAATCTATTGGATAAAAATCCCCAGAATTACTTATGCTTTCTAACAATAGCATGAATAAACAATAAACAGTGTTTGAGAAGTTCAACATTAATAGTTTAGGGCGAGTAATTATACCCTATAGGCAGGACCTCTAACGATTAGCACTTGGAGCCGATTTTATGTTCATACCTTAACCTTATAGGAATATTTTCTAGGTGAGCAGTGGAAAACGGAATAATCAGAATCCTATAGGCATGATTTCTAGTGAATGTGCTAATGCGAATTGAAAGAAAAATCAGTGACATTTATTCCTATAGGCAGATTTCTAGTAGCACGCAACAGTAAGCATAATTGCTGCATTTTGAATTCATGTTTGCTAGCAGACAGTGTGTGTGTATGTCTGTGTCTGTGTCTGTGTCTGTGTCTATGTGTGTGCTTCCCCTAATGACATGATCTCTACAGTGCACATAGTGATTGAATAGCATATATACCAAGTAAATCACTAAGTCTAATAGGAATGTTGTCTACCCTTTTGCACGCAAATATTAAGAACCTGCATAGTCCCAATTTCTTACTAACACCCTGATTATTTATTACAAAGTTATTACAGGCCTCATAATGAACAAGATTACAAATAATGACAACAGGCCCAAAATAAATACCCAGTATTGTTTGGGACTTCAACTATTCTCATGCAGCATACCCAGACTTCAAACAAGGAGCCATATTCATCAACACAAACGAGAATCCATAGAAGAGACCAAAGTCAAATCATATAACCATATTGCCAAGCATTGAATCACTTAAATCGACCAGCTTAGATATTCAGCAGGTTATAGGGAGAAAAGGTTGAGTAGGGTAGTTCGAGTTTTAGGGAGTGACTAAAGACCCAAATCATAGTGTGTCAGATTTCACAAAGGTCTCAAATGGACCCCGAGCAATGCTCACACTAGGGAGGTCAGTAGTAAAAGCCTTGGTAGCCTTGGCTTTCAGCCGGCTAAGAATGAGAGGTTCAAGATAGCATAGGTAACAAATGAGGAAGAGTGAACAATAGTTGAGGGGTAGGAATTGAGGAATACACTTATAACTTAAAATAGACATAGCGAAGTTAAGCATACAGAGCAGCAAATCAAAAAGGTCACAATACTTAGAAGCAAGTTTAGTAGGGACTTAGAAGCAGGTTCAACACTTAACACACTGACACTCACATATTGAAAGAGTTAAGGCAAGAACAAATTTGCAGGATTGACAAAGATTATCATGCACAGATGCACAATACTAAACAAGTTGAAACCTGAGAGGTCTAATTTATGCTAAGTATATATCCTAGTTTCATTATCAAGAAACAAGACAGCATTTAGACATGATGGGGAACGCACATTGTGATGAGCCAAGTAATCACAGAAGGAAAAGGGAATCAAGTGAGTCAAAGACATACTGAGGGACATATTAGCAGAGAGGCAAGATCATAGTCAATAGAAAAGGTATCAATACGAATTAGAACACATTACATATGCAAGACAACCATTACCGAGATTCAGAACAGAGCGAAAAGTAAACTCATACCAAATAACAAATTTAGGCATTCAGAAATTCACACAGTAGACTAATTAACTAAAGAAGGTCCGGTTACACCAAGGATTCATCCTAAAATCATGAAACAACAATTCAAACATGGTTGGGAAAATAGGCTGAGATCATTATTCTAACTCACAAGAAATCACTAAAAGGGTATGGGATCGAGTGAGCATGCTGAGTGACACAATAGTAGAGAGAAGAGATATAATTAACAACAAAAGTCTTAACATAGGTTATTACAAATGTGAGGCATTCATTACAGAGATTCAGGACCAAGCAAGTAAGCATATACATGAACATTCAGGCGTTAATATACTAACTAAACGAGCTTAGGAAGGTTCAGATTATCCAAGTTATACATAGATAATCTCAGAAGTAGCAGCATTAGGAGTAGTTAAATGTAAAGAGACTTAAAACGCGTGTAAAGTTCATAAAGTGATGCATAAAATTAACCAAGAAACACATTAAGCCATGGATTTTAGAAGTAAGAACACATGCAAATCAGAGATACATAAGGATGAAATTAAAACACTCAGATAACTTACAAGTTAAGCGAACAACAGTAAAGAGCATAATTTTCACAAGAACCCAGAATCTCAATGCGTCAAAGTTCCCAAGAGCTTCAAAATAAATCCGGGCAATGATCACACCAAGAGAAAGTTTGAATAGTAGAATCTCAGTGGCTTGGCTTTCAGCCGGCCAAAATGAGGTACAGAACAAGAGAATGAGGCAAAACTAAGCTCCGATTTTTAGTGAAAGTATATCGACTCAAGTCCTAACACAAAGGGGAATGGGGAGAGGTTTATATAGTAGTAAAATTGGACGAATAAACAAGGAAACAAAGTAAATAAAACCTAAAACAAGGCAAAAAAAAAGCATGCAAAATTGATTCAGACCAATTTAGGAGAGAAAACTCGTAAACTCTAGTTCAAAAGGGAAAGCACAAATCAACATAGATCTCACTTAAATCGGACTCACATAGCGTGGTATTGAATGTGTATAGATGAAATAATGATCAGAATCAAAGGTTCAAACCCTTTAGTTCGATCTCAGGAGATCTTTCTTGCCAAACTTAGGCAAGTACCTAAGCAACACCACAAACAGACGGCCAGTAGTGAGAGGAGACCAATAAGGTAAGTGAATCAATGATTAATTCCATTTTAGAGCCGGATTTGGAAAAGTTGTAGCGACTAGGGTTCATAGAAGAAGGGAGTGGAGAGTTTTTTAGGGCGGCTGGGCAGAGTGAAGGTGAGGATTAGGGTTGGGGCGGGTAACTAAAAGAGGGGGTTAATTGTGGGTCGTTGATCTCTTAAGATAAACGGCCAAGATTAAAAAGGGGTTGGGGTGGGTTATTGGACTGGGTCAGGGATAAGGGTTCATTTGGATTGGGCTTAGGAGGTTGGGCCCGAGATTTGGGGCTTGTTTGGTCCGATAATTGGCTCAAAATTTGGGCCATCTTTTAAATAAGAAATTAAAGGAAAAGTATTTTAAATAAAATATTTAAATAAATTACAAAAATTTTGTTTATGAAAATTAATACCTTAAAATAATAATATAAGATTATAAAAATGTATGATATTATTTTTACCCTAAATAACATGACAAACGCAATACAATTGTAAAACATAGGCTATTATTGCGAGATTGTGCAAATAGCCTAAAAATACTAATTTAATTCTAAACAAATAGAGTAAAATACTTTAAGAAATTATTATAGATGTAAAATAAGAATTTTATATAATTGAGTCATCATAAAACATTTTGATGGAATAATTAATAATTATTCAAGCAATTTAAATAGAAAAAACCAATTTAAAAGCTCTAAAAATTATAGAATATGCTTGCATAAATCTTGTAATTAAATAATGATACAAATTAATGTTCTGAAAGCATATACACCTATTTAAAAAAATATGAGGGAAAAATTGGTTATCAATAGGAGGCTCCTCGATTGAGAGCTTTGTTGGAGAAGTCTTCTAGTTCTCAAGATCTAAGGACAATTTTCGGGGTTCATAAGTATACGACCCCATTCCCTGCAAAGAATTTACACATTTCACAAAGCCTTCCTTCTCATCATCATCATGATAAAGCCATACGGCTTCCAAGGTATCATCAACATTCATCACGGCACTAGCATCATCAACAATCACTTCGGTCACTAAGTGCGCAAACGAGCAAACTTCATTGCTATTCGAATGCCTCATAAATTTGCACACATGGAAAACCACTTTTTCATCTCCCACCTGGAAGGTGAGCTCTCCGGTTTCCACATCAACAAGAGCCTTCCCCGTAGCAAGGAAAGGTCTCCCCAAAATAATATACACCTCATAGTCAAACTCGCAATCAAGGATCACAAAGTCCGCCAGAAGGATGAACTTATCAACATGAACCAACACATCATCAATAATACCCAATGGTCTCTTCATAGTCCGATCCGCCATTTGCAACCTCATAGATATGGGTCTTACTTGCCGAATTCCCAAAGTTTTGAATACTTAGTAGAGCATCAAGTTGATACTTACCTCCAAATCACATAGAGCTTTGGAAAAGTCGGCACTCCCAATAGTGCAAGGGATTGTGAAAGCATCGTGATCTTCCAATTTTGGAGCCATTGAGTGCACAATAACACTCATGTGATGTGTCATCTTGATAGTCTCACAATTCATTGATCTTTTTTTTTTCACCAAATCCTTCATGAACTTTGCATAGCCAGGCATTTTTTCCAACGCCTCGACCAACGGCACATTAATGGATAAACTCTTCATCATGTCAATAAACTTCTAATTGGTTCTCACTATTTTTCTTTGCGAGCCTTTAAGGGTATGGAGGAGGACTTGGAATTGGTTCCTTGGACTTTGGCACTACCGATTCTGGTATATCAATCATGTGCTACCTAGACGGGTTCACTTCTTCTTGGGTCTCCTCCACACTTTCATCCATATCAATTCTCACTTCTTAATTAGCTTGAACCACATTACTTAGAGTCTCATCTTCTTGAACCAACACATCATCATCCATAATTCTTCTTTGATTTGAGGTAGTTGCATCTCCACCTCTTCCGCTCCTCGTGTTATAGCCATGGCATGTCCCGTGTTGTTCCCACCCTTTGGGTTTACCACCGTATCACTAGGTAGTGCCTCCTTAGGATGATTCCTTAAATCTTGCGAGATTTGCCCCAATTTAACTTCCAAATTACGGATTAAAGTATTGTGGGATGCTAATTGAGCATCGGAGTCGGCAGTTTTCTCCATCATTTGTTTTAACATATATTCAATCCATCACATTTAATTGTTGGAATAACTAGTACCTTGGGATGGATAAGGAGGCGGGTTACTTGGTTGTTGATACATCGGGGGTCTTTGAAAGCCCAACCCCCGATTCCCGTGGTTATTACTATTCCAACCCCCTTTGTTGTTGCCTCCCCAATTGCTTTGGTTGTTGCCACTCCAATTGCCATGATTATTGCCTCCCCAATTGCCTTTGTTACCTTGATTATTCCAATTTCCTTGATTATTGTTATTTCCCCAATTACCTTGATTGTTGTTACTACCACTTCAATCGCCTTGGTGGCCTTGATTTTTCCAATTTCCTTGATTTCCTTATTATTGCCATTGTTGTTGATTTTGGCCTTGAGCATTGTTTCTTTGGCCTTGATAATTATTGACATATTGCACTTATTCTTCTTGCTCATTGCGAATCATCTTGGTCATACCCACTATCGTTTTGCACAAATTGTTCCGGATGGTTTTGCACTTGTTGACCTTTTTGTCGTCTCTTGTTCATCATCATATTCACACCTTCCATCGCATTCACTTGCTTCAGCCCTTGAACTTGTTGAAATTGAGCTTTGGCCAATTGATTCATTGTGGTCGTCAACTCGGTAATATCTTGACCATGATCATGTAGTTCCTTTTGTAGGTGAATGACCTTAGGGTCACCTTGAGGAACATTAGCTCTACTTTGACATGCAGATGGGGTATCCACCATCTCATCAAAAATTTCACAAGCTTCGGCATAAGGTGTGTTCATGAAATTCCCACTGGCGAGTTGATTAACCACACATTGATTTGTCGTGTTGATCCCTCTGTATAAGGTTTGTTGGATCATGGCCTGAGTCATATCATTACTCAGACACTCTTTAACCATGGTACGATATCTTTCCCAAATCTCGTGCAATGTCTCATTAGTTTCTTGCTTGAACGCAAGAATCTCATCCCAAAGCGTAGCCATATGTCCCGGAGAGAATAATTTGGCAATGCATTTTTCCACCAACTCATCCCATGTATAAATGGAATGATTGGGAAATCTCTCTAATCATTCCAATTCCTTTCCCCGTAGAGAAAATGGAAATAGCCTCAACCACAGCGCATCCTCAGAAACATTGATTTGTTTGCTCACCAGCAAGTATCCACGAACCCTTTTAGATGCTTGTAAATATTTTAACTCGGAGCCCCGGTGAAGAATCTGCGTTTCTCAAGTAGTGTAAGCATCACATTGGTGATTTGGAAGTTGTCCATCCTAATGCGGGGCGGGACTATAGCACTTGCATAACCCTCATTCAGCAACACCAGGGGAGGGTTGGGAATGTTGTCACGAGGCGGTCGGCCTCGCCTATTTGCTTAAGGTTCGGGATGAACCTCATCACCTTGATCATCGTCCACTTTCTCCCCCAATGGCAAATTCCATAGGGGCTCATTGTTGAGAGCCATTTTTTTTTACCTATAATCAATTCAAAAACAAAATTAGTAACTCGGAAGGAAAGTAAGACAAAATCGCACACAAACCTAGAGATATAGCTAAATCTCTTTTTCTCCCCCGCGGCGGCGCCAAAAATTGATATCGCCCAAACTCACACCACTAATTTAGGTTATGAGGCGGTCGAAGCAATAATAAAAATCCAACACAAGTCGGGTCGAATCCACAGGCAGCTTGATGTGGATTAGGTATATACCTAGTGTGAGTGTATGATGTGCCTTAGATTTCACTTCCCCATATTCTTTTGTTGTTTCTACTTCTACTTTTACGCTATTGATTGCAATTGTAAAGCTAAGAGACAATGTTTTTGGTTTTGGTTGTTTTTCATATTATAAAGCATCTAGGGTTGCGAATTCCACCTAGTTGGTTCCCTAATAGATTTAGAGCTTTAGGGAATGTTTGATTGATCGATATACAATAAAGAAATCACACATGATTATTCACTCTGTACCTCTCGGTAGTTTGAGTGATTTTGCCCAATTTGGCTTTTTCAAGTCCAAATGGGTATTTCATGATAAATGCTCTAGTCGGGTCTTACTATCTCTAGGTTCGACCCTTTAATTGGGGCTATAAACTTCCTGAGTTCACCCCAGTTCCTATTTAGCCATGTTTTCCTAGACATAGTCTCTCTTTCTCAAGTAGAGACTAAGTCAATTAAGCATGAATCAATGTTTGCAACCATCAATTCTCAAATTCAAGCAAGAACTAGGCTAAATATCATAAACTCAATCATAAATAATCCTTAAATCAATCACCCATTAAATACCCATACTAGAGTTGAGCCACAACCTTAGCTAAGGGTTTAGTTATTCGTGAAAAATGAAAAATTAAAGAAGAAACTAAGATAAAATTCATAATACTTGATTAAATAAAGAAAATCTAATGATTAAAGCTAAACTAGTAAAAAATTACCCAATACAGTAAATAAAAATGGCTCTAAGTGTTCAGCATCACCAAACTTAACCTAAAAATGACAAAAAAGATCTATTTATACCCAGCTAAAAATATTCTGACAAAATTGCCCCTGTGGAGGTTGTGCAGTCTGGACTTTGAGGCTGACTGATCAGGTTGGCTTTCTGCGGTCACATAAAACTAGGATGTGGTCGCATTTCATCTAATTGTGCGAACCGCACATTTTTGAGTGTGGTCGCACACTTGAACTTGGACTGGAGCTGGACTTCTTTATGTGGACCACACAATTATGAGTGCGGCCGCAAAATAATAATGTGATCCGCACATCTTCATGTCACGACCCAAAATCCCTAAGGTCGTGATGGCGTCGGACACAAGGTCAGACAAGCCAAAACATTAATTGATTGAAATAACATTCCAGTTTTAATATTTTCAAAATCGTTACCTTTTCTTGCATTTCATAATCAAATAAATAAATTTTAGTAAACTTAAATACAACAACACATCAATTCAGTTTAATGAAATATATCCCAACACGTCCTCAGAACCCGGTGTCACAAGTACATGAGCAATTTCTAAGAATTTTATAAATATTACAAAGCCTGTCCGAAATACGACTGGGCCAGAAAATTTTAAATGAAACAGACACACTATGAAGGTGACTCTGTCAGCTGCGGATCGCCTGTGGAAGATGCAGCTCGCCTAAGTCTCCGAATCCTCCACATTGCTATGAAAGTACATGTGCAATAAAATGCACAGCAACTTCAGCATGAGTACAAAAACAATGTGTACTCAATAAGTCGCCCGCCTAACCTCAGAGAGGTAGTGACGAGAGGTCAAATTAGACACTTACTAGGGTTTGACAATAGAATATATGACAGAATATGATGAAATACAATAGACATGTAAGACAGTGAGCAACGAGTACATATCAAGTACAGAAATCTAGGTAATCACTGAGAATAAACAACAATGTACACTTCCCTTTTTCCCAAATACATGTCAAGCAATACCAATAGAATAGTACCAAATAGTCATGTGCACACAAGGGCAAGACAACTGACCGGAGTCATAAGATAGTCAACCTCTCTATGCACTGCCGAAGGATCGATCGGCCTGTCCAAAAATTGCATCTCTCAACCTATCTACGCACTGCCGAAGGATCGATCGACCCGTCCCAAAAGTGCGGCTCCCAATCTCTCTATGCACTGCCGAAGGATCGATCGGCTCGTCCCAAAATTGCATCTCTCAATCTCTCTACGCACTCGGAAGGATCGATCGGCCCATCCCAAAAGTGCGTCTCTCAATATAATAATCCTCTCTGTGCACTGACGAGGGATCGACCGGCCCGTCCCAAAAGTGCACCTCTCAATATAATATGGATAGCCTGCTCGCGAATCATACATGCGAATCAGGTGCTCATAAGAATACATACACAAATACAGGGTCTTCCTGTTCGCGAATCACTCAAGCGACTCATGCACCCAAACTTACACATATCCACATAATAAATTCGTATTTTATCAAGAAAACCGTTTTTCTCAAGAAAATGGTAAAGTCTTTATTAAAAGAAACATGAAATATAGGTTTTTAGATCTTTGTTTTTTAAACTCATTTGTCCAATTTAGTAACACTCCATAATACAACCTAGTCCAGGTACACATATATATTCACAGCGGAAACAATTCTCTTTTTAGAAGGTTAACAATATGAACACTAGTTGTCTTTTAAGCTTTCAATCACGTTTTCGGTCATATTAGCAGTTTAATATTACAGGCAGGGTTACAGGTACACACATAAAGTATGCTAGTGGGTCCTAGGCTACTCGGACATGGCATAATAGTAGCTAGGCACAGACTCCCGTCACCTCGTGCATACATAGCCCCCACAAATAATATCATATATTCATTTAGTTCACCTATGGGGACAATTTCCCCCTCACAAAGTTAGAAAGGAGACTTACCTCGCTCCGACATTCTATAAACGGCCTCCAAGCCTTCCCGACGACTCCAATCGATGCACAACGCTCCAAACTACCCAAATGATGATAATCCAATGAAAATATACTCAATTGTTTGCTAAAAATTTAGATTATATAATTTCCCAACTCTGCTTAGTGAAGTGACCAAAATGCCATCGGGCCCACGTACCCGGATTTCGAGATTTCTCGAAGATAAACTCTACCCATATCTTTACTAGCTCAAATATACAATTTCCTCCTAATTTCATGCTCAAATTCGTGGTAAAATCCAATTTCCATCAATACTAGGTTTCCTTGCAATTTCCCCACATTTTTCCCAATTTCTCATATCAAATCTATGTAATAAATCTTGTATTTAACTTGGAAATAAGTAGAAACAATACCTTTGATGCTTGATGAAATCCCCCTTGAAATTCTCTCCAAAATCATCCAAGCCAAATGAAATAAAATGAAGAAATGGCCAAAATTCGTGTTTAAAGAATCTGACCATGCTTCATCGAGTTGTACCTTGCACTTGCGATGTGCAGGTTATACATCTTATTACAATTTTCCCTTGTTGAACACCTTCTGTTGAAACATCCATAACTTCTTGTAGAAATATCCAAATAACAAACAGTTTGAAGATTTAGAAATTAGACTTGAAGATATTTAATTTAATAGGTCTTACACCATATAACTCTTTAAATATCCCGCGATATGAGCTTCTAAAGTCGGTTCCATGCATCAGAAAATTCTGGCGAAACTGTCCACCATCCATCTTCAATCGGTCATAACTTTATGCACAAAACTCCAAATGACAAATGGTGTAATGTTATGGAAACTAGACTTCACGATCTACAACTTTTATGTTTTAAAATTTTCAGATTACTTATATATACGCTTCCAAAGTTATCTCGTCGATGCATAAATTGCTGTCCAAAAGTGCAGCAGAAATTTCTGCAATTTTTCCTTCTTTTTCTTGTCCGAAATTCATTCCGTTAACCTTCCGAAATCCACCCGAGGCCCTAGGGACCTTAACCAATTATACCAACATGTCCCAAAATATGATACGAACTCGCTCAAGGCCTCAAATCACATCAAACAACGTCGAAATCATGAATGGCACTCCAATTCAAGCTTTATGAACTTTGAAATTTCAAACTTCTACATCCGATGCCGAAACCTATCAAATCACGTCCTATTGACCCCAAATTTTGCACACAAGTCATATTTGACATTATGGCTGCTCCAACTTTCGGAATTAGAATCCGACCCCGATATCAAAAAATCAAACTCTCGGTCAAACTTCTCAAAAACCTTCAAATTTCTATCTTTAGCCAAATGACTTCAAAATGACCTCCGGACATCCGAATTCACTTTCGATCGCGCTCCCAACTCCAAAATCATCATACGAAGCTATTCCCAGACTCGGAATCCCAAACAGACGTCAATATCATTGAAATGTGCTTCAAGCCAAACATAGGATATTTCTTCAAAAATGCTGACTTCCACAATATAGATCGAAACACTCTCGGGTTATCCAAATCCCGATCCGGACATACGCCCAAGTCCGAAATCATCATACGAACCTGCTGGAATCTTCGATCCTGATTCCGAGGTCGTTTACTCAAATTCCAGTTTTACTCAATTTCTTTAACTTAAGGCTTCTGAAATGAGAATTTCCATTCAATTTAACTCCGAACCTCCTGAATTTCAACTCTGACCATACACACAAGTCATAATACCCGAAATGAAACTGTTCATGACTCCCAAGTGCTAAACGACCCACTGGATCTCAAAACGACAGGTCGGGTCATTACACTTCAAGATCCGAAAATACATGTTCTCTAAATCTAGTCTTCCCCGGCCTAACAATAATTGTGCGGTCCACACTCTATGAAGAAATACCATAATTGCATCTTCATAATTTGCGGACGCACACAGTATTGTACGGTCGGCACTGTGGCCCTTATTTTTTCAATGTTTTGGTCCTTTTCCAATTTTACTCCTTTTTTAGTTGATTTTCACATCTTTGGCTCGTTTCCCAATATTCCTGCAAGAAAGCCATTTCATTAGTTCTTGGGAATACCTTTAAGCATTTTTGAGCTAAAACACAAGTAAAGGAGAGCATTAAGCAGTAAAAATACCCATATATCAATGGGTTCTGCCAAGAGGCGGTGGAGAGATTATATGTTGACCAGACCAACTGGATCGTCTGTTATTACTTGGGACCAGTTCGCTCAATTCTTCCTAGAGAAGTTCCTCCCTATCATATTGAGAGAGGACTATTGCCAGCTGTTTGAGCGTCTCCTACAGAGTAGTATGACTGTTACTCAGTACGAGACTCATTTTGTGGATCTAGCCCATCATTCCCTTATTTGCATCCTACTAAGAAGGAGGGGGCGTGGAGTTTTATTGATGGACTAGATCACACTATTAGGCTTCAGATGGCCAAGTATATTGGGGGTGAGATTTCTTTTCAAGCGGCTGTTAATGTTGACAGGCGGATCGAGGTGGTTCTTGCACACGAGAGGGAACAGGGGTCTGATAAGAGGCCTCACCATTTTGGTGGTTTCAGTGGATCCTCGTCTGGAGGCAGGCAAAATTTTGGTAGAGGCAATCTTCCCAGGCCGTTTCATTCAGAGCTCCAAGCATCCCACGGTGCTTCAGGTGGTTGCGGCCCAATTATGTCTCATTTCGATCAACTAGCCTATAGTGCACCACTAGTTCCTATTAGTGCACCTCAACTTTAGAGTTTTCATGGTGGTTACTCAGGTCGACAGGGTCTGTTTCAGGGTCAGCAGTCACAGCAGCTGTGGTCATGTTGTACTTATGGTGACCCAAGGCACATTTCTAGATTTCTCCCTCGAGCACTGGGCAGCTCACAGTAGCAGGGTTCTCGTGCCATGGTTCTGGCACTGGTTTCCCCAGCACATGCTCAGCCAGATAGAGGCAGGGATCACGCATCCAGAGGTGGAGGTCAAGTTGTTAGAGGTAGAGGTCAGGTCGTTAGAGGTAGAGGCCAGCCAATTAGAGGTCGTCCCAGGGACGTGGTTTAGAGTGATAGGGACCACCCCCCCGAAGTTATGCTTTCCTAGCCATGCCTGGGGTTAAGTCGTCTGATGTTGTTATCACAAGTATTATTTTAGTTTGCCATAGGGATGCTTCAGTTTTATTTGATCCGGGCTCTACTTATTCCTACGTGTCATCTTATTTTTCTTCATATCTGGTTGTGTCTCGTGATTCTTTGAGTGCTCTTGTGTATCTATACACACCTGTGGGAGATTCTATCATTGTAGATCATGTCTATCATTCGTGTGTGGTTACCGTTTGGAGTCTCGAGACTAGCATAGATCTCCTACTTCTCGATATGGTAGATTTTGATGTCATCTTGGGTATGGGTTGGATGTCATCTTATCATGCTATATTGGATTGTCACGCCAAGACGGTGACCTTTAGCCTTGTCGGGTTTGATTCGATTAGAGTGGAAAGGGCCTCCTGGACATTCTACTAGTATGGTTATCTCTTATGTGAAGGATCGGCATATGGTCGAGAAGGGGTAACTAGCCTGTTTGGCTTATGTACATGATTATAGTGTAGAGGTTCCTTCCATAGATTCAGTACCAGTCGTTTGTGAGTTTCCAGAGGTGTTTCGTGCAGATTTGTCGGGGATGCCACGCGATAGAGATATTGACTTCTGTATTGATTTGGCTCAGGGAACTCAACCCATTTCTATTCCTCCATACCATATAGCCCCTCCAGAGTTGAAACAATTGAAGGAGCATTTGGAGGATTTGCTTAATAATGGCTTCATTAGACCTAGTGTCTCGCCCTGAGGTGCATCTGTGTTGTTCGTGAAGAAGAAAGATGGATTGATGAGGATGTGCATAGACTACTGGCAGTTGAAAAAAGTCACCATCAAGAACAAGTATCCATTGCCGAGGATTGATGACTTATTTGATCAGCTTCAGGGTGCCAAGGTGTTTTCAAAGATTTATTTGAGGCCAGGCTGCCATCAGTTGAGGATTAGGGCATCCGATGTCCCTAAGACAGATTTTCAGACTCGATATGGGCATTATGAGTTTCTAGTGATGTCATTTGGGTTGACAAATGCCCTAGCAACATTTATCGATTTGATGAATCGGGTGTTCAAGCCTTATCTGAATTCTTTTGGGATTGTGTTTGGTGACGATATCTTGATCTAATCCTGCAGTCGAGAGGAACTCAAGCAGCATCTTTGAATTTTACTTTAGACTCTAAGGGATAGCCATTTATATGCCAGGTTTTCAAACTGCAAATTTTGGTTAGACTCAGTCACTTTCTTAGGGCACGTCTTATCGGTAAAGGGCATTCAAGTGGATCCTCAGAAAATTGAGGCAGTTCAGAACTGGCCTAGACCCACTTCAGCCATGGAGATGGAGTTTCTTGGGTTTGGTGGGTTATTACTGTCGGTTTGTGGAGGGGTTCTCATCTATAGTAGCCCCATTGACAAGATTGACCTTGAAGGGTGCTCCATTCAGATGGTCAGGCGAGTGTCAGGCGAGCTTTCAGAAGCTCATGACTGCTTTGACTACAATGCCAGTGTTGGTGTTTCCCACAGGTTCAAGATCTTATACAGTATATTGTGATACATCACGTGTTGGGCTCGGGGCAGTATTAATGTCGGATGGCGGGGTGGTGATCGCATATGCGTCGCAGAAGTTGAAGGTTCATGAGAAGAATTACCCTTTTTGTGAATTGGAGTTGGCAACCATTATTCATGTGCTGAAGATTTGGAGGCAATATCTATACGGCGTGTCGTACGAGGTTTTCATGGATCATCAAAGTCTTCAGTATTTTTTCAAACAAAAGGATCTCAATTTGAGGCAAAGAAGGTGGTTGGATCTATTGAAAGACTTTGATATCACCATCTTTAATCATCCCCGGAAGGCTAATGTGGTGGCCGATGCCTTCAGTAAAAAGGAAATGAGTATAGGAAGCCTTACGTACATTCCAATCAGTGAGAGACCGCTTGCATCAGATGTTTAGCCTTTGGCCAATCAGTTCGAGAGGTTGGATGTTTCAGAGCCTAGTCGTGTCCTAGCTTCTACAGTCGCTTGGTCTTCATTGTTTGAGCGTATCAGGCAGGGGAAGTAGGATGACCCTCATTTGTTTGTCCTTAGAGACACGGTGTGGCACGGTGGTGCCAAGAAGGTTGGTGTTGGAGATGATGAAGTTTTGAGGATGCACGGTCGTATCTTTTTGCCTAATGTAGATGGACTTCATGAGTTGATTCTTGAGGAGGTCCACAGTTCTTGGTATTCTATTCATCCGTGTGCTGCCAAGATGTCTCAGGATTTGCGACAGCATTACGGGTGAAGAAGGATTTAGTTGCATATATGGCTAGGTGTCTATATTGTCAGCAAATGAAGTGTGAGCATCAGAGACCTAGTGGTTTGATTCAGAAGTTAGAGATTCATGTAACGGCCCGACCGGTCATTTTGAGCTCTAGCACGTCATTCGGCAGTTTGAGGTCTTGAGTAGCTTCACTTCAGGTATTATGACTTGTATGTGTGGTCGGAATCGAATTTCGGGAGGTTCAAAGTTGATTTTAGAAGAAAATTCTAAATTCAGAAGCTTTTAAGTTTGAAGAATTGACTAAGGTGTGACTTTTGAGAAAATAACCTCAAAACCGGGATTTGATGGTTCCAATAGGTTCGTATGATTATTTCGGACCTAGGTGTATGTTTTGGTCGAGTATCACGTAGCCCGGGAGTATATCGGCGCTTATTACGGAAGGTTGGAATTTTGAGGTTTAAGAATTCCCTAAGTTTGGGTTGAAGTGGATTTTTATGTTATCAACGTCTGTTTGGGATTCCGAACATGGGATTAGTTTCATTTGGTGGTTTTGGACTTATAAGTGTATACATTATTTGGGAGTCCGTAGTTGATTTTGGCTTGAAATGGCGAAAATTGGAAATGGAAGGTTTGGATGTTTGACTGTGAGTTGACTTTTTTATATCGGGGTCGAAATGTGATTCTGAAAATTAGAATAGGTCCATTATGTCATTTATGACTTGTGTGCGAAATTTGAGGTCAATCAGACTTGATTTGATAGGTTTCGGCATCGAAGGTAAAAGTTCTAATTTCATAGTTTCATTAGGCTCGAATTGGGGTGCAATTCGTATTTTTAGCACTGCTTGATGTGATTTGAGGCCTCGACTAAGTTTATATGATGTTTTAGGACTTCTTGGTATATATTGTTGGCGTCTCAGGGGGCCCTCGGGTGTGTTTCGGGCATGTTTCGGGTGTTATCAAATCATTATTGACTGTCTCTTATTATCATTCCCTGGTGTGGTACCGTATCTTACACCCCTTATCGTATGTCCCCTCCTAATAGTACTTTTTAATTCTTTATTTGTTGTAATGTTGCTCGTATATTTCTTTCTGTACAAGTTTATTTATGAGGGTATCTTGTCATAGCCTCGTCACTACCTCGTCTAGGTTAGGCTCGATACATACGGAGTACATTGAGTCGGTTGTACTCATACTAAACTCTGCACTTCTTGTGCAGATTTTGGTATTGGGCCCAGCTGTCCGTGAGGCGTATCAGCTTAGATTGGCATTTGGAGACTCGAGGTAGATCTGCTGGCATCCGAAGACTTTGAAGTCCCCTTCCATTTCCCCTATTTACTGTTCTTTTCATTTAAGACAGTTGTATTTAATTCAAACCATGTTTGTAGAAACTCTAGATGTTTGTGAACTTGTGACTCCATATCCGTGTTATATTTAGATATTATGAGTTTTTATGATATTCTGCATCTCGTATTGGTTTCATTTCGGTTTAACTGGTTTTACTTATTTGAATTGATTAAAATTTGCTTAAAGATTCTCTAAAGTTAGCTTGCCTAGCAAGTGAAATGTTAGTCCCGAAGATGGAAAATTTCGGATCGTGACAATCTCTCCTCAACTTAAGACATACAAGAGTAGTCAAACAAATGAGATTTGGTCGGCGTGCAATGGATTGGTTGGGGAGAAGGGTGGAGGTCTAATTGGCAAGGGTTTTTTTTTTAAAAAAAAGCATATTATATATTCTTTTTTCTTTTTTTGTAAATTACAATGTACAATGGTTCATTTGACATGTCAGCTTGGAGTGTATGTCACGCGAGTGTTTGTCCAACTTGGGTGTCCAGGAGATATATTCTTGCCAAGAAAAAAGTATCTATCTAGTCATTAGTTATGTTGAAGTGTCTAACTGACAGTTGGTGCCAACTTTAGTGTCTATCTATATGTTTTGCAAATTTAATATATTAATTATCATTTTTATGAGGCTACTAATTATAGAGTAGTAATATTTATTATTGGAGATTTTCTTCCAAAATATCATATAATTTACTTATTAAAACATTGACCTAGAAAAAAAGTGTTTGCATTATCGGTATGTCCGCCTCTGTCTTTCTCCCTAAACCCTATTCAGCACCTGCTCCTCCAGAATCCCCTCTCGCTTGCCGCTGTAAGGTTAGTTCCTTTCTTTTATTTCTTGTTTGTTTTCATTTTTGATAAGGATGTTATAGTTGTGATTTTTTCTTCTCTCAACTCTGAGTCATATATAATTTAATTAATCCAAGAGTTTACTACTTCTAAAATTGATTTCTTGAATAGATTAGTTGATCTTTCTAATTAGGATTACCAATTAAGAAATATTCATATATACCATCAAACTACTCTATAAAAATTTTGTTTATTCCGATTAAATTTTTTTTGCTTTTGTTGCGATTGTCTGTTATGCACTTACA
>ML340620.1:0-59190 GCA_005239505.1 Nicotiana paniculata
CAAAGAGGATTATTATATTGAGAGCCGCACTTTTGGGACGGGCCGATCGATCCTTCGACAGTGTGTAGAGAGATTGAGAGATTCACTTTTGGGACGGGCCGATCGATTCTTTGGCAGTGCATAGAGAGATTGAGAGCCGCACTTTTGGGACGGGCCGATCGATCCTTCGACAGTGCGTAGAGAGGTTGAGAGATGCACTTTTGGGACGGGCCGATCGATCCTTCGGCAGTGCATAGAGAGGTTGAATATCTTATGACTCCGGCCGGTTGTCTTACCCTTGTGTGCGCATGACTATTTGGTACTATTCTATTGGTATTGGCTTGACATGTATTTGGGAAAAAGGGAAGTGTGCATTGTTGTTTATTCTCAGTGATTACCTGGATTTCTGTACTTGATATGTACTCGTTTCTCACTATCTTACATGTCTATTGTATTTCATCATATTCTGTCATATATTATATTGTCAGACCCTAGTAAGTGCCTAATTTGACCTCTCGTCACTACCTCTCTGAGGTTAAGCGGGCGACTTACTGAGTACACGTTGTTTTTGTACTCATCCTGCACTTGCTGTGCATTTTATTGCACAAGTACTTTCATAGCAATGTGGAGGATGCAGAGACTTAGGCGAGCTGCATCTTCCGGAGGCGATCCTTCATACTGTATCTGTTTTATTTTAAATTTCCTAGTCCAGTCGTATTTCGGACAGGCTTTGCAATATTTGAAAAATTCTTAGAAATTGCTCATGTACTTGTGACACCGGGTTCTGGGGACGTGTTGGGATTTATTTCATTAAACTGAATTGATGTGCTGTGGTATTTAAGTTTACAAAAAATTATTTATTTGATTATGAAATGAAAGAAAAGGTAACGATTTCGAAAATGTTAAAACTGGAAAGTTATTTCAATTAATTAATGTTTTGGCTTGCCTGACCTTGTGTCCGGCGCCATCACGACCTTAGGGATTTTGGGTCGTGACACTTACTAAATTAGTCATTTAACAGATAAGCAGTCTAAGCACACATATGTAAATAAGATAAAAGGAGTTTTAAAAGGTAAGCAGTCTGGGCACACATATGTACATAAGATAGGGGAGTCCTAAGTTATTAGCCTATAGGATCACATCCTTACAATGCCCGGTAATCCTTCCCCAACTAGAGGGGTTACACGTGACATTAGCGCACATGTCATCATATCCTTTTACTACCCGATTATCCTCCCCTTAGCGGTTGTATACGCGGTTTTAATTAAACAAACTCTAAGCGTGCATTACCCGTCCCTTCCTTGTGGAACCGAAAGTGTTTAGGACCTCTATTTTTAGGCAGTTCTAGACTCTCCTAAAGTGTTTAAAAGGAAAATCTAAGCGACAACAAAGAAACAAACAGGACTGTCAAGTAAGACAACAACTAAGGGCCCATGTTTACCTCCAAAAATAAATAGGCAATTAGCACGTCTCAAACATCAAGATTTCAGATGTTTCAGAAAAGGTCCTAGAACATGATATCTAAGTGAGGATGACAAATAGAGAATGTGCAACATTATGTTAAGGAGAAGTGGTAAAGACCTAATCAGTTTGCTTGCTGATTTTAGTACCTATTGAATCTGGGCAGTCACAAATAAACAGACATAGTTGTACAAATTTGTAAGGCCTTAATTACCTATAAGCTTGCCTAGGCGTGGTTCAGGGATACCCTATAACATGTTGTCTAAAATGCAAACATAATTCTGGAAATTGACTAAAGGAAAACAAATAGTTTGAGTTTTAATACATCCTATAAACATGCTTGTCTAGGTGCTGAAATTGTTTTAAACATTTGTATAGACAGGACAGTTATTAACTTAGGTGATGTAGACATGATAAAAACATAGTCCTAAAGCAGGATTTCTAATGCACACCAAGGATGGACATTTTTATTAAGCAGAATTACAATGGTAACTTAATAACAGGACTTCTAGGCGATCATGATTATGCAGAAGCGGAATTCCGTAACAAATAAAGTAATGAGCCTATAACATTGCCTAGTATGCCAGGTGATCTAAAAGCATGGTAAACATGATATAAACCTAAGCATGATTGCTAATGCGAATAACATAATAGAAGCCTAAAGCATGATTTCTAATGCAAGTGAACACAACATAGACCTAAAAGTAGAATTGCTAATGCAAGCAAACACAATATAAACCTAAAGCATGATTCCCACCCGGTCTCCCTACAAAAACCCATAGACGAATCCCTCCCCTTTAATAATTTCCCCAATATCTGTTTACAAAGGTAGTATTACAGACCATAAATAAATGAATTACATAATAAATATAAGCTATGCTATAGGGAGCCTGAGATAGGCCCAAAGTGAACCTGGAAATACCAGGCCTTCAAAATAGTCCAGGATGCCAAAGTCTCATAGCCAATAGGGTGTCCTGGTGTGTCAAAGTTCCCTAAGGACCTCAGGGATCCCGGGCAATGCTCACACCAGGATCTTTTGAATAGGGAAGTGATTATGTGCAGCGTGGAAAAGCCAGCCCCAATGTGCCAGAGTTCGGAGGAATCTCATGGATTCCTAGGTAGTATACACACTGGAGGGGCAGAACTTAAGTAATCTAAGAGCAGGAGTGAGAGTGCTTGACATAGTTGGAATAACTTTTGGACAGCAGCAGAGGAGTAAAACATTTTGGAGTCAGAAAAAAACCTTTGAAAAACAACTTGGGATGAACCCTAGTTTAGGAAGAGTCGGAATAATCAGTTAAACCAGAAATTTTCAAAAGAAAGCATGTGATAGTGCTCGATTCATCTCAGATCTATACAGATCTGAGAAGAATTGATAGTATCAGACTACGGTTTTCAGAAAAGTAGTAGAGATGAGAGAATAGGTCAAGAGACCTTAGATTCGTAACAAAACAAGAGGAAATTCTTACTCACAGTCAAAAAATGGCCTGAGACAGGCTAATAAGCAAAGTTTCAAAGCAGAACCGGTTGGGTTCCTTGAGATCTTCTCAAGGATCTAAGAAGTCAATGAGCCATGGTGTGTAGAAGACCAGGACTGGTCGGAGAGGGTATAGGAGAACCACAGAGATGAGATATACGCTGGTGACAGCGTTTAGAACTAGGGTTAGGTCGAGAGAGTTGAGAGAATAGGGAGGTGATGACGATGGGTGAGGGATAGAATGAGAGTGTTTGGGGGGGTTAGGTCTAGGTTTAATTATGTAAAGGGGGAATATGGACCGTTGATCTGGATGATCAACGGTCATGATTGAATGGGGGTATTGGGTCGGGCAGGTGTGCATTTGGGCTTAAGGGTTTGGGCTAATTTTAAAAGGGGTTTTGGGCTGGTTTGAAGGATTAAGTCTGAAACAAAAGGGGCCATTTGTTAAATACCCAAGTATTTGAGCAAAATAATTAAAAAATTATAAAAAATAATTTTCAAGCACAGAAATGTTTTAAAATAACTATTCAATATTCCAAAAAATACAATGAGCCATTTTATGGTAAAATAACACAATAATGTATGCATGGGCTGTAATTGCAGAGCTGTTGCAATTGTAACCAAAAGGTATAAATCTGGCCATTTGTGAAATAATTTGAACTTAATATGACTATAAATAGCAGAATTAAATCATGAAATGCTATAAACTCGTTTGTGATGAAAATTTTGTAATTCTTTATATAAATAAAGTACTGGGATAAATTAATTTAAAAAATATAAAAATTATGGAAAAATAACAAGTGATGCTAATGCATAGTTTTGAAGGTATATATGCATTTAAAAAATATTATAGGAAAAAATTGGGTATCAAAAGCTGCCCCTCTTTACCCGGGAAGGATGAAAGAGTTGTCGGGTAAAGATATGATGGCCAATTTTGACCGAGCAAGATGGTTTGAGAGATTTAGGCCGCACTCTAGTTTCTGAGTTGCCTACATATCCCTGGTTTATAGGAATCATGCCGTGTGTAGTTCTGGATTCATCGACGGAGTATACCGATGAAGTTACCACAAGGACGGACACGAGATTTTGGATCTAGTGTATACCGAGCCTCTATCTGTAGTGATGCTTGAGATGAAATCTATATCTGGTGAAGAGAATGGAGATAGTGAAGAATATTTAGATGATATAGCTATTGCTAGATTTATCCGGCTAGGCATAAACCAGTTGCGGCTCCAAAGGCAACTCCCAAGCGACCCACTACAAGGTTGCAAAAGAAGGAGGCTCTTGAGTCCGCTCTTAAGAAAAGTCAAGTCAGTCAAAGGAGGAGGAAGTTGGTGAATGATGGAAAGGCTGTGCATGAGAAGGTAGTGCCTGTTGTAAATGTGGGTGAGGAAGTAGACGAGGAACCTGGTTCCTTGATTCACAAGCGCTCACAGAAGCACACTCTCTCCAAGTCCAAAATGAAAAACTTCTGTAAGTATGCTGTCTCTAGTGAACATTTGGTGGAAGAATCTAGTGACAAGATAGTGGAAGACATCGGTGGAAAATCTGGTAATAAGGTGGTGGAAGATTCTGGTGAAGATGTGTCTGAGAAAACCGTCTCTGCAAAGTTTGTTGAAAAGGGAAAATCTATTCGCAAGTCTTTGAAAAGGAAAGTTGATGTCAATAAGGAACCTGGTTCCTTCAAGAAAGAAAAGTTTGATGAGTCCCAGAGTGCTGGGAAAGAGAAATTAAGTTTTCCCCTGACATTTTGGAGCTGGCCTGGATGCGGCAATTGGTTGAAATCCGTGACTTCCAACAATGGTCACACTTGTTTACAAGTCAGCTTCAAAAGGCACCTGGTTCCAGTAGTTCTCACAGCTCAGAGGTTGCCCGTCTGACTAAGAAAAATACTGAGCTCAAGAAATAAGTGGAGGACCTGAAAGAAAGACTGCTCAATGAGCAAATGTTGGCGAATGCTCGAATGGATCTAGTCATCAAAACCCTTTCCCCCTCCTCTAAGCCCTCTTCCTCCAGTGCTCCCTAAATAGTGTCCCTCCGTTGTCAAGTTTTTAAGTGTCCATTTCTTATGACTATTTCGGATGATGTTTTTGTGGTTGGTACTGGTTTTTTTGTTTTGAATTGCGGATGGTTGATGGTAACATTGAAACTGCTCCTGTTGTAAAACCCAAATTGTTTAATGAAAGCTTTTCCCTTTTGTTGTGTACACATTGCTCTTTTGTTTCTGTTTTTTATCATGTTGGTGTGCACACAAGTGGCATGAGTTAACTCTACTGGACATGTTTTTGCTATTACTTAGTTTTCTTCTTTTTACGATGCCAAACGGGGGAAGAATATGCATAATTGAATAAATGATGGGCACTGATTGAGGGGGAACACAGATTCAGGGGGAACTCAATGGCCTTTCTGGTTCATTGTCTGTTTCTTCGTGGCTCTTCATGGGATTTTCAATTAAAAGTTTGTCATCATCAAAAAGAGGGAAATTGATAGGTTATAAGTACCTTGTTGTATGTTTTGATGATCTAACAAACTTAATGTCAAGAACCAGATAAGGAACCTGATACGCATCTGGTACATAATATCAAGCATGTGGAAATAACCATACATAAGTTGGAGATGTTCGTGAGTCTTTCAGAAGTTAAAGAATCAACAAGGGGAACAGATGGACATCAGTTCCCCTGGTGATCGTACTAGCCAACTCTTTAACAGCTGGAAAGTGACTGCCTGCACACACAACAGTACAACATAGTGCAGCAGTCAACTCCATTGGGAAGGATCTTGTACTCAAATTGCTTACATCATCCAAGTGATGTCATCAATGTTATATTAACATTAAACCAATGACAAAACATCACTTGAACACTTGGAGAATTTACTCCAGCACTCCTTTAGTGATTGATCATCCAACAAACGATTCTCAAGTGCATCAAGAACAAAGAACAACATTGCTATGGACCAGTTCCCCATATCAAGTTATTGTATGTCCTTAGTTGAGTTGTAACTTTGTTAATGTTCTTACTTGTAATTCTTACTTAGCTTACTTATAAGCGTTTGTGTCTTGGCTAGAGTTAGTCAAGTTGTAAAGTCTTTGTAATAGAGGTATTAAAAGGTGACTTGTAATAGGATTGTTACAAGTTAGTGAGGAGTTAAGGAGTTAATTCCTAGGTTACAATAGGTTGTAATCTAAACATTTTGCTCAGTAGTGAAGTTGAAATCGTACAAGAGTAGGTCGTGGTTTTTAATCCCGTGAGCTGGGAATTTTCCACATAAAAACTCTCTGTGTTATTTACTTATTGCCGCACGTGTGTAATCTGTGGAAACTAATAGAGGACCTGGTTCTCTATATTGTTTGGTGGACCCTATAATTTTATCAAGGTGAGACTCATCAGCAATATTATCTTTTGAGGTGTGCCAAGTTCCAGTTGCTTGGCATCTTTTCCCTGTTTTGATTTTCCAACTCGTATGACCTTTTTCCGGTGACAGCTGAAACCCGGTAGGGGCCTTCCCATGTCAGACCTAACTTCCCCACATTGAGCTCCCAAGTGTTCTGAGTTACTTTCTTCAAAACCAAGTCTCCTACTTTGGAAAAATGGAGATTGGCTCTTCCATTGTAATATCTTTCCATTCTTTGCTTCTGGGGTGCCATCCTTATGTGCGCTAAGTCCCTCCGTTCATTGAGCAACTCCAATTTATCAAAATTGCTTCGTTGTGTGTTTCTTCATTTTCCCAGAAATATCTCAGGGTAGGGTCTCCTACTTCCACCAGGATTAAGGCTTCTGCTTCGTACAAGAGAGAAAGGAGTTTCTCTTGTGCTTGACTTGGCTATTGTCCGGTACGCCCATAGCACTCCCGGCAACTTTTCAGGCCATTTACCTTTAGCTGTTTCTCATCTCTTTATGAGATTTTGTATAATCACCTTGTTGGCTGATTCTTCTTGGCCGTTTGCACTCAGATGATAGGGTGATGATGCGATCTTTTTGATTTTTAAGTCTTCAAGGAACTTTGTGACCTTTGCGCCTATAAACTATGGCCCGTTATTACAAGCAATCTCTTTAGGTATCCCAAATCTGCAAATTATATTCTCCCATAAGAAATGTACTACTTCTCGTTCGCCAATCTTCTGATAAGGACCTACTTCAACCCATATAGAAAAATAGTTAGCTAAAATTAAAAGAAATATTACCTTACCGGTGGCCGGTGGTAGTGGTTCGACAATATCCATCCCCCACTTTATGAATGTCCTTGGTGACAAAACCGATTGCAGTGGCTCTACTGGTTGATGTACCAATGGTGCGTAGTGTTGACATTTATCAAATTTTTGAACATAGGCCTTGGCATATTGTTCCATCCGGTGCCAGTAGTATCCTGCGCTGAATAATTTTAGCACCTAGGAATCCGCGGCCGAATGATTTCCGCAGATCCTTTTGTAGACTTCTTGTCACGACCCCAAATCTAGGTCAGTTGTGATGGCGCCTATCATGGAACTAGGCCAGCCAAAACCCAAACTCGAATCATAATAAACTTCCATTTACATCTTTACCATACTGATAACCCATAAAAGTTTCCTTTAAACATTTATAACATAGTTAAAGCTACACTGAATACTAATACAACCCCCGAGAACCCGGAGTCACTGGCCATGAGCATCTACATAAAATATACAACTCAACAAAAATAAATTCTATAATAGTAGGCAGGAGAAGGAGCAGGACTACAGACGCATGCAGCTACCTCGCAAACCTCCGAGAATCTCTGGAACAAATAGACAGCTCACCCTGCCCTAACACCTGAATCTGCACACAAGGTGTAGGGAGTAATGTGAGTACACCAACTCAGTAGTAATGAAAATAAATCAGGTCTGAGCAGCAAGAAACACATAAAATAAATGTCATCAAATCACAAGATGTACAACCTTTCTTTCCAACAGTATTACATAGATATATGAAATCATCATGCCTTAAAACCAACTTCAGAAAAATCCTTTGAAGAATGTATATTTTCAACAACTTCAAATCGAAAGATTTAGTATGAAAATGAAATGAATCATATAGAGGCCCCTCGGGCAAAACATATTTCATAAGCTCATAGTGAAAGTAGTAAAATCATAAGTAGCCCCTCGGGCAAAACATGTANCACAAAACATGTATCATAATCAGCCCCTCGGGCATGCCTCACAGTCACTCATAATCAGTCGCTCAACACCTCACAGTCACTCATGCCTCCCAATCACTCGTCACTCGGCACTCGGCACTCTGTGTGCTCACTGGGGGTGTGTACAGACTCCGGAGGGTATCCTTCAGCCCAAGCACTAATATCACTCAGCACCTCACAATCAGGCCCTCGGCCTCACTCAGCAGAAACACTCAAAAGGCCCCTTGGGCGAATCAGTAAAACAGGGTACTCGACCCACAACATTATTTTAAATCTCAAAGTAGTGTAAATCAGGTTGAGTTTCGAAAATAGTAAGCACAATGTGGCTGAGTGAGATCATCAATACATAGTAAGGAAAAAAGCAGTAAAAACCCCCAAGGGGTCTAAACAGATCGGTACGAGGCCCCAAACACGGCTTATAGCCCAAATATTTCAACAAATCTTTAGAACATAATTTACATAAGGTTTTGAGTAAAATATGCAACTCAATAGTTGCCGCGGAGAGGACCTAGTCCAATCCAAAAATTAGTACGCGCCACATACTCGTCATCC
The DNA here is from genome assembly GCA_005239505.1 of Nicotiana paniculata. Classification (NCBI taxonomy): domain Eukaryota; kingdom Viridiplantae; phylum Streptophyta; class Magnoliopsida; order Solanales; family Solanaceae; genus Nicotiana; species Nicotiana paniculata. Next base: position 8,621 of record ML340620.1, read on the forward strand.
GACATGTGCGCCATTCTAAAATCAGTGAGAAATATGTATTCCGGGGTTCCATACCCTCAGGACAAGATTTATAACCATTACTTACCTCTATCGGGGCACAACACTAGTCCTCTATGCTCTTGCCCCTCAAATTGACTCCCAAAATTGCTCTGAATCTAGGCAAAACTAGTTTAACATTATCAATATATACCAAAGGAACACAACCCAATCGAAAACTATCAAATTATACAAGAATCTCGAAATTCGTCCAAACCCGAACCCTGGGCCCACGCCTCAGAATCCGATAAAATTTTTATCACTAGAATCCTCATTCCCTTACGAGTCTACCCATACCAAATTTACCAAAATCCGACCTCAATTGCCCACTCAAAACACCAAAAGAATTTTCCAAATTTTTCTCCCATTTTCCCCAACTTTTCTACTTTAATTCCTCAAATTGCATGGTGAAAATCAAGACAAATTCGTGAAATTGAACCAAAGATGATTGAAGAAAACTTACCACAAGAACCCCACTGAAAAGATCGTCCAAAATGTCCTTCCCCCGAGCTCTCAAATGGAAAAACAAGTATGGCCAAAAACCCCCGAAATAGAACTTAAAAACTGACTGCCCAAGCCTCTTCTTCTCTGCGATCGCGGAAGCTCCCACGCGATTGCGAAGAACAAATCTGCTGCCCCATATAATTACACTATGCGATCGCAGACATCCACACACGATCGGGATTCATCAGGACATAAACCCACGCGATCGCAAACCACTCTACGCGATCGCGAAGAACAACGGCTCAGCCCACTCACTAGCCCCTTTAACTCTATGAGAACGCAAATAACACTACGTGATCGCACTGCAAAACAACCTCATACTCACACGATCACGACCTCCACCACGCGATCGCGTATAAAAAAATCCTGCCATCCCCAGCTAGGTCTACGTGATCGCAAACACCCTCCCGCGATCGTGTAGAAGGAAACTAGAACTCACACCAGCAAAAATCTACCCAGTTTTCAAGCCAAGAGTTGGTCCGTTAACCACCCGAAAAACTCCCGAGGCCCTCGGAACCTCAACCAAACATACTATCATATCCCATAACATCTTTCAAACTTAGTCGAGCCTTCGAAACACCAAAAACAACGCAAAACACCAAAATCACCTCAATTCAAGCCTATGAACTTTAAAACTTCCAAATTTCGCCAACTACGCCGAAACCAACCAAAACACCTCCGATTGACCTGAAATTTTTCATACATACTCAAAATGACATTACGGACCTGTTCCAACTTACGGAATTCCATTCCCACTCCGATAGTCTATTTTCCACTGCCGACCAGAAATCACCAAAAACTAACTTTCGCCAATTCAAGCCTAATTCTACACCGGACATCAAAACTCCATTCCGAACACACTCCTAAGTCCCAATTCACCTAACGAAACCATCCGAGCCATAAAATCAGCATTCCGAGGTCGTTCACCAATAAGTCAACTCTCAGTTGACTTTCTCAGTTATTAGGCTACCTTGAGAGACTAAATACCTCAATTCTCACCATGACCACTCCAGACACAAACCAACTGACCAACACAACAAAAACAGGCTAGCAATATATGACAAATGCAGAAATGGAGGAAACGAGGCTAAACTCTCGAAATGACCGGCCGGGTCGTTACACTTCTCCCATAACATAATTAACTTTGGAAGCTCCCAAACATCGGGCCAGCGTGCCTTAGAAAGATCTTCTGTACAATTGACCTCGTTTGAAACTATATCGTGCTGCCTTAGTGTATCGCACCCGAGATGCCTTGGGATCTTCATGCAAATTTTTGTGCTCGAGATAGTCAATGATCTCATTTATCCAGTCCCAGACCAAGTTGATCACGTTTATCTCCTAATAGCGATCTGCGTCCAGTATCGAGTGCATAAGCTGTATGACCGTACCCGAGTCCGATCCTTTCATTTTTGTAGACGATCTTAGATTGGCTAGTGTGCCTGCTTCCCCATTCTCTACCCTCAGGATATGTGTAATTGACCATTTCCTGAACCGAGGGAGTAGAGCCTGGGCTTTCACTACATACTGTTGCATACCTTCCTCTTTGGCTTCGAAGATCCCGTAGACCTGATTTACTACCAATTGGGAGTCGCATTTGATTTCAATGACCTCGGAGTCCAGCCCCCGGGCCAGTTCGAGTCCTGCAATCAAAGCTTCATAATCTACTTCATTGTTTCCGCACCTCTTTTTTGCCACACAACCCTATTAAAAGGTTGAGTTAGAAGATTTTCTTCAATTAAGTAACGTTTTGAAAAAGGATTATTTATTATTTGGAGCCGCCTCTTGGAATTGAGTTTTGGTGTTTCAAGTCACATTTTATTTGAATCCCTTATCAAAAGGAATGTTTGACTCCTTATCAAAAGGAATGTTTGACTCCTTATTTATGGTCTACGAAAACAGAAGTCTGAGTAAGAAATTATATTGACCGAGGGAAATGTGTAAGGTACCCCTTGAGTCTCGTGGTTTTAGCACCGCCGCTTTTATTGACTAATGTAAGGCTTAAATAAATTCTTGGCTATTCTTGTATTTTATTGGTTATGATTTTCCTATTACCACTTAATTAGTTATTATATTTTATTAATTGTTTTGACCTAGATGCAATATGCACACAAGGTACTCCTTTGAAATTAGATGTTAAACCAAGATACGGAATGTACGCATGGTTAAAACATAATTATTTTAAATTTTAAGGTATCGAGATGCGGGAATGCGCATATGATCCTTTTATTATTTAAGCATATAAATCCAAGGTTTGGGTATGAACACATGGGATAATAGCGTATTTAAAATATTTCATTTATTTATCTCCTTCTGATCCAAGATATATATTTGTATGTTTTTATTATAAACAAAGTTATATTTATTAACTTCACATTTTACCTATCCACTTTTAATTGTTGAACTTTTAGTAGCCTTGACTAAGACGTGTATTCGCGACCTTAGCCTAAACTTACTGAGACACATATCTGTGACCTCAACTTGTGTATCGCACCTAAAATTGGAGCCTACTCGTACTAATTCGGAGAAAGATTTTTTTTTATTAAAATATTTATGTAAAGACGTGTAACCACGACCTTGTAATCCCCCCCCCCCCTTTAATCTTAAGACGCGTAGTCGCCACCTCATTTAGGACGATATATTATTCACTCAATTATGATTGAACAATCTAAAATTTTTAAGCTAATATTTTTATTTGAAAGAAAATCAATTTATACTCCATTTGAAAATAATCAATAGGCAAAAACTACATTATATAATTCTAATTAAATTTATACTCCAAAAGAAAACAATTACGCAATTACATTCACACCAAACAACGTATAGAAAGATAAAATCTATTATTTTAAACAAAAATAAAATTAGTAACATTGTAAAAGTTCAAATGCTTTAACAAATGTACTAACAACTAAAGACCTTAAAATTGAAACAAACATTGTTTCATTCACTAACGCACTACAAATTAAAGTTGGAATAATGAAAATTATCTCATCGAATTTATTATCATAAATTAAGCTCAAAGTAACTTAAACAGATAACATCGAACATGGATTATCTAAACAAGATAACGACTACAAAAAAAATGCTAACACAAAGACTCATCGGATTAAAATTGAGATGACATTATAACATACTCGAAATTAACATCTTCACGAAACTAACATTAATGATAGAAACTAAGGTTCCGCCAAACTATATAGAGAACCCGCTTCTCTATTAGTTTACACTGAACGTACGCACACTGCAGTAAGTAAATGACACAATGGAATTTTACGTGGAAAACTCCCAGCTCACGAGATTAATAACCACGACCTACCCTTATAGGATTTCAACTTCTCTACTGAGAAAACTTCATATTACAACCTATTGTAACCTAGGAATTAACCTCTTAATCCCTCACTAACTTGTAACAAATCTATTACAAGCCCCTTTCTAATAACTCTATTACAAACCTTACAACTCGACTAACTCTAGCCAAGACACAAACACAAAGTTTATGACTTTACAAAAGTTTCCTACACAATGCTTCTAACTAAGCTACGTAGGAATAACAAGTAAAGTACTTTATCAAAGGTGCAACACAACTAAGGACATATAATAACTCAATACAGGGAACTGGTCTTTTGTTATGTTATTCTTTGTTGTTGATGCCCTTGAGAATCACTTGCTGGATTGATGCACACACTTGAGAGAATACTGGATGGATTCTTTAATGTTCAAGTGATGTTTTCTCTTTGGTTCAATGTTAATATTACATAGGTGAAATCACTTGGTGATGCAAGCATGTTTGATACAAGGGCATTACCAATAAAGTTGACTGCTGCACTGTTGCATGTGCAGGCAACAACTTTATAGCTGTTGGGGGATTGATTGGTACAGTCACCAAGGGAACTAGTGTATATCTGTTCTTCCTGTTGTTTCTTTGACTCTGGAGAGTTGATTCATGTCCCCAGCTTGAGACTTGTTATTCTTACGTACTTGAGGATGTGTATCAGGTTCCTTATCTGGTTCTTATTTTTAAGTTTGTTAGATCATCAAAACATAATAAGAATTCATAAACCTATCAATTGCTCCCTTTTGATGATGACAAACTTATAATTGAAGTTCCCTCTAAGAACCAGAATTCCCCCTAAATCTATTGCTCCCTATCTTGTTCCCCCTCAATTAATCTTCCCCCTTTTGGCATCATAAAAAGATCAATAGCAAGAAATAAGCAAAAAGAAGTCTAGCTTGGTTAACTCATGCCACATGTGTGCACACAACATAATAAAAAACAGAGCAAAAGAGCAAGATATGCACAACAAAAGGAAGAAATTATCATTAAGTTTTGGAAATAAAATAGGGAGCAGTTCCATTGTTACCAAATCATCCACAAAATAAAACAACAAAAAGGTACCAGTCATAAACACTCTAAGTATAAGAAAATAAAAGAGAGGACAGACACTAAGAACTTGATATTGGGAAGGGGACGATTGTTAAGGAGCAGGGGGAGAACTGGAGACAGAGGAAGAGGCAAGGGTTCGAAGAAGCATGTTCATTCGAGCATTTGCGGACACCTTCTCGTTTAGCAACCTTTCCTTCAGGTCCTCAACATGTTTCCTTAGAGCAGCATTTCCTTTTTCAGACGGGCAACCTCTATGCTTTGGAAACTGCTGGAACCAGGTGCCTCCTGGACCTGACTCACCTGCCCTTTGAGAATTACTGCTAACCCCTCCACTCCTATCAATGCACTCACACACTCCAAGGGTGGTTTTGGAGAAGGTTTTCTTACGAGTTCCTACTTTAGCCTTTCCCAAGGGAACTTTGAAGAATCCAAATACTTTAGAGAGGAGGAACCCATAAGGAAACCCATGACTACCATCCTTGAACTCCGCCACTTTCTTCATGTGCGTTATCATAAGACCAGGCAAATTTATAGTGGTGTAACCACCCAGTGCTTCCATGAGAATCAAGTCTGCTTATGATGTAATGTAGCATATTTCAGTACGTGGGAGCAAATCTTTGTTCACCATTTCGAATAGCAGTTGCTACACTGGAAGGATAGCCTTCTTGTGTACCCGTTCCCCTTGCTGCACTGCCTTATCCTTCACGATGGTGTTTCTAAAGTTCGGAGAGCAAGTCTCCTCAATGGAGGACATCCCATCAGTGGACACGCCAAAAATGGTTCCCAGTACATCAGTATCCATCACAAAATCAACATCATTCACTTTCAGGCAGATATTATCATCCTTAACAATGAAGAAGTCAGCATATAAACTACGCACTTCTGCCTCATACACCATGAGACTGTCACTTGTGAACAACTGTGTCCACTATTGGAATTCACAAATTTCCACCAGTTGGCGCATTCGTGACAGGTCAAGAATATCAAGGGCAAATTTACGGCCCTACAACACCTTTTGGTTTCTCAAATTTTCCCTTCCAGCATCCTGGGTTGCACCAACCTTGGCCTTCTTGGAGGAACCAGGTTCCTCACTGTCACCAACCTTTCTTTTCACTGATTTTCTTGCACTTTTTCTTTTCTCAGCAGATTTGCCTTTTTATCAGATACTTGTTCAACCGAATCTTCAGCCACTTTCTCCCCAGACTTGGCAGCTACTTCCTCATCAGATTTGTCAACTACTTTCTCACCAGATTTTTCACCCTCAACATTGTTCAAACCTATCTCACTCACAGATTACTCTTTCTTGGACTTTGGAATTGTAAGTTTCTTTGAAGACTTATGAACTAAGGAACCAGGTTCCTCATCACCCCATCATCAATATCGACAACCAGTGCTAGAGGCACTACCCTCTCATTTATAATCTTCCCATCCTTTACCAATCTCCTCTTCTTTTGTTCTTCTTTGCTTTTCCTAAGAACTGACTCAAGAGCTTCTTTCTTCTGCAACCTAGTGGTAGGTCTCTTAGGAGTTGACTCTTGGGAATTTGCCTGTCTACTCCTAGCCCTGATAAATCTCGCAAGAACCACATTGTCATAGTCATCTTAATTATACTCATTCTCCTCCTCAGATAAAGATCTCATTTTAGGGACAACAATGGACAATGGATCAACATAGAAAAGAAGAGAGGTAGCTGGATCAACACTGATCTGGGGTTCTTGTGGAAAACTAAGGGTTTTATCCCAAGTAGAACCAGAGGGATCCTCTTGGGTGGAGGGATCAGGTCCCTCAGTTGGTTCCCAAGTAGTACTGTCAGGTGCCAAAGTTTCAATAGGAACCATTTCCCTACTCTCTACATGTGTACCATTTTCTTCCCCCCGAGACCCGTTGGCTTTAGGCACACCCTCATAACCCCCAATAAGACTTCCCTCAGCAGCTATTGACAGCATATTTTCTAGAGCCTCTTGTTCTTGTAACTTCAAGGTAAACTCAGAAGACATAGGAAGAGTATTACCTGTAGAATCGACATCATTCAGATCAAGGCCTAGTGTATTCTTTGTCGATTCATCATTTTTACAACCCACACCTTGCATCTCAGAACTTTCTTCCACTGGTAGACTAGAAATTTCCTGATTTTCTTCTTCCGACACTATATCTGCTTCTACAGTTTTTTCCGACGAGACAGAAGGAGAGGTCGCTGCCACAAATTTCTTAGGAGTCGAGGTTTTGCAACTCCGATGAGAGCCAGTACTCAACTGAGTTGGAGAGGAACTAGTAGGTGGTTATGACTCTAGCTTAGGGTTTGGACTAGATGGTGTAGGGATTGTAGGATCTAGCACTGGGGTTTCAATGGGTGAAGACACAGTGGGGAAGATGCTTGGAACATTCTGAGTTTCCAGTTTTTCAAACATGGTGGAGTGTAGTGAGAATTTATGGAAGAAGAGACTGTTTGGTTTGATGAAAAAGGGGATTTTGGCTTTGATGTGAACAGTTATGAAAGTAACCGTGAGAGAAGTTATTTAAGAGGAATGAGGGACCGGTTAGGAACATGTATCAATTTGGGTAGACAGGTTGTTTCATAACGGGTAGGACGCTTGAGTTCCGAAGAGAGATAGAAAAGTAAAGACTAACATTTTAATGATGTGGCACCATTCTAGCCGTTAAAAAGATGTGGATGGGAGTGCATAGAAACTACTAACGTGTGTCAAAGGAACCAGGTTCCCTGACATATTTTGTAAATGTGAACTTCATCCTTTTGACTAAAATGTGATATCATTGGCTACTTGTTTGCTCTATAATCATCATAAGTGTCTACCTGCAACGATATAGAGTTGAGTTAGACTTTGCTAGAAAACACTTTTAGCCATTTACCTGCTCATTTCTTTCATAGCCAATCATTAAGGGACCAGGTCCTTAGCTTGATTTTATCAACCTTAGTGCCAAGCGGTTCCTTTCAAAGTGCTCTCTGCTTAATGCTTTGGTGAAGATGTCTGCAATTTGATCTTTTGTGCTGCAAAATTTCATGCAAATCAGCCCTTTTCAACATTGTCTCTGAGGAAGTGGTGTCGCACATCAATGTGCTTTGTTCTCTTATGTTGAACCAGATTCTTGGCCATGTTGAGAGCACTGGTGTTGTCACATAGTAAGGCCACACAGTCAGAAAATATACCATAATCTTCCAACTGCTGCTTGATCCATAGAAATTGAGCATAGCAAGAGGCAACCGCCACATATTCAGCTTCAATAGTTAAAAGAGCCACTGAGTTTGTTTTTTTGTACCCCATGAGATCATACATGATCCCAAAAAATGTGCCATACCAGAAGTGCTTTTCCTATCCACCAGATACCCAGCATAATCAGCATCAACATACCCGATTAAATCAAAGTTATCTTCTGAGGGATAGTAGAGAATCAGGTCCTGCGTGCCTTTGAGATACCCTAGGATTATTTTCGTATCCTTCAGATGAGATTCCTATGGATCAGAATGAAACCTGGCACAAAGTCCCGCGCTGAAAACAATATTTGGTTTGCTTGTTTTGAGATACATGAGTGACCCTATGATACCTCTATACATGGTCTCATTCACAGGAGAACCAGGTTCATCCATGCAACGAGTAGCGGTGGAAATGGGAGTATCAATAATTTTCGATCCTTCCATATCAAATCGCTTCAAAAGCTCCTTGATGTGCTTCTGCTGACTTATCATTGTCCCATTCGGAGTTTTCTTGGCTTGTAATCCCAAGAATAAATTTAATTCCCCATCATGCTCATTTCAAACTCACTTCCCATGAGTTTTGCAAATTCCTCATACACTGAATCATTTGTTTCTCCGAAGATGATGTCATCAATATAGACTTGCACAGTGAGCAGGTTCTTCCCTCGTTTATTCAGAAATAATGTATTGTCAATTTTTCCTCTTGTAACGCCATTTTCTAGAAGAAATTTAGAAAACCTTTTCATACCAAGCACTAGGAGCCTACTTTAGCTCATATAATGCCTTGTCAAGTTTAAAAACATGCTCAGGATGCTCATGATTCTCAAATCCAGGTGGTTGCTTAACGAAGACTTCTTCTTTTAGAAAACCATTCATAAATGCATGTTTGACATCCATTTGGAACAATTTGAATTACATATGAGATGCAAAGGCAATGAACATTCTGATGGCCTCCATTCGAGTAACTGGAGCAAAGGTTTCATCATAGTCAATCCCTTCTTACTGATTTTAGCATTGAACTACTAGCCTTGCCTTGTTTCTAGTTGTATTTTCAAACTCATCAAGTTTGTTTCTGAATGCCCACCTAGTTCCTATAACAGTTCTGTCAGCAGGTCGGGGAACCAAGTGCCATACGTTGTTCCTCTCAAATTGATGGAGTTCTTATTGCATAACAATAATCCAATCAGAATCTTTCAATGCTTTTTTGATATTTTTGGGCTCAATTTGAGAGAGAAAAGTTGAGAAGGCAAGAAAGTTTCTTGTCTTTGTTGTGGTTTGAATTCCTGAGTCAAGACGAGTGATCACATTTTCAAGAGGATGTGAACTTTTGTGTTTCCGGTTAGACACCTGAACCTCATTGTAGGAAGGTCCAGGTATTTCTGAATGTGATCCTTGGTTGTCGTGAGTTCTAGTTCTCAGCTCAGCATGTAGGGTACCTTGGACAACATCAACAACTCTGTTTTCATCTTCAGTTATTGTGATTGAGGAACCAGGTTCCTCCCCATAAGTTAGAGATATGACTGCACCATTATCATTTGATTCCTTAACGTGACTCATCATGTCAGCTTTTCCATTTTCCATGTCAATGACTTCACAAGGGACAATTGATTGTTCTCTATCTTGATCAATCTTATCATCTGAATCCTTCCCACATGAGTGGTGAAATTCATAAAAAATCACATGTGTACTTTCATCAACGTATTGAGTTTGTTTGTTGTATACTTTGTAGACTTTGCTTTGTGATGAATAGCCCAAAAAGATTCCTTCATCACTTTTGGCATCGAATTTTCCAAGTGCTTCCTTGCCATTGTTGAGGACAAAAAATTTGCACCCAAATTTCCTTAGATGTGTCATCTTGGGCTTCCTCCCGTTCAACAATTCATATGTGGTTTTGTTCAGAAGGGACCTGATCATACACATGTTCATCAAGTAGCGTGCAGTGTTGACTGCTTATGCCCAGATGTTTTTTGAAATGCCACAGTCAATCAACATTGTTCTTGCCATGTCTTCAAAGATACTATTCTTCCTCTTCACAACACCATTTTGTTGAGGTGTTTTTGGAGCTGAAAAATTATTAGTGATGCCATTTTCAACACATAATTCGTCGAATTTGGCATTGTCAAATTCTGAGCCATGATCCGACCTTATACTTACTACATTATGGCTTATATTCACCTGGATCTTCTTCATAAATGCAACAAATACTTGAAAGGTTTCATCCTTGCATCTGAAAAACAGAGTCCAGGTGAATATGGAATAGTCATCCATAATAACGAAGATGCACTTCTTTCCTCCTCTACTTAGCACTCTCATAGGTCCACATAGATCCATATGGAGGATATAAACTGGCCTTGAGGTACTAAATTCCTTTTTGGGCTTGTAAGAAGACCTGACTTGCTTTCCTTTTACACATGCATCACACACCTTTTGATCCTTGAAGCTTGACTTGGGCAGTCCACGAACCAGGTCCTTCTTGATCAATTTGTTCAGGAACGTAAATCTTGCATGACCCAATCTTCTGTGCCATATTTCAACATCATCATCTACAACACTCAGACAATTGAGATCCCCATTTTGCAGGGATTCAAAGTTAGAAACATAGATGTTTTTGTATCTTTTAGCCACCAAAACCACTTCACCAGACACAAGATTTGTGGCCGTTCATATTTTTGACAAAAATTCCACTTTGTTTCCCTTGTAAGAGATTTGCCAGACACTCAGCAAGCTGTACTTCAACCCATTCATGTAGTACACATTTTCAATGGAGTGTGAGAGAGAGACTTCCCAATCCTTCCAACTACCAAAATGTATCCTTTTTTTGCCATTTCCAAAGGACACACTCCCTCATTGCAGGGCCTTGAGTGAAAGGAAATCATTTGTGCTTCCAGTCATGTGCTTCGAGCAGCTACTATCCATGTATCATTGTTGGCTGCTCCCTTTTACTGCTCCCTGCACTAGGAAATCAAGGGTTAGACTTAGGAAGCCAAACAAGTTTGGGTCCCTTGTAACGAGGAAGGGGATAAATCAGGACTCTTCTAGTCCAAGCAGGCATCACACATTTTTTATATGAGGGATCAGGTTTTTAGCAGTAGTTACCTTTTTAGCAAAAGCTTTGTTTTTCTGTTGAGACTGAAATGCGGCCTTACAGGTTTCCTTAAAGTGCCTAGTGTTACCACAGTGAGTGCAGAGCCAGTTATCAGGTACAATAACATACTTTCTATGAGGATTGTAGGGAGTCTTTTCCCTTTGGAACCCTATTCCTTGCATGTTTCCCCCATTGTTCTTATACATGGAAGTGATAGCATCAGAGGACCAGGTTCACTTAAGTGATTTTTCAAGATCACTCTTAACTCTTCCTAGATCTTCATGAAGTTTCTTGTTTTTCTCAAGTTCAACACACAAACTAGATTTTACTGATTTTAACTCATCTTCAATACTAAGATGTTCCTCACTTGAAACTTCCTTTCCCTTTCAAGTAATCTCATGACTACCTTTTCCTTTTTATTCATCAATTGTTTCCTTTAGGTCCACAACTACTACTAATAGGTCATCTCTCGCGTGCTGTATGTTAGGGACCATTTCAGTTAAGGCTTATTTTCTTCTTTTAGACACTCAATGATCTCTCTTAAATCAACCACAATAACCATTAGGTCATCTCTCTCATGTTCTATGCTTGTAATTATTTCAGTTAGGCATCTTTTTATTTTTCAAACTCTCAATGGTTTCTTTTAAATCGACCATAATAACTACCAGATCATCTCTTTCATGTTCTACTTCTCCTAGTTCCACAGTTAAATGCATTTTTATCATTTATAAGACTATGATAAGCATAAATTAAAACATTTTCAAGGGACATAAGTTTTTTTTGAGAGTAAGATGTCACGACCCAAAATGATGGTCCACGACGGGTACCCCGTACCTTACTCAACCGAGTACCAATGTAACATATCTTTCTTATCGAACTAACACTGATAACTGGGCCAACATGGCCACAACCCATAATGTATGACTATCGGTGGAAAACACTATATCAGTGAACCATCTTTCTTAAAACATGAATATATATGGGCCGTCAAGGCCTCTGACATACTGTACAAAATGAACCTCTGTCTACAAAGCCTCTAAGAGTATTTGACATCAAATGGGAAAGGGTACCGGCCTACCCATAAGTCTGTAACAAAATTTTGACACGATGACTCATAGACTCGGCTGCACTCCAAATGAGGTGGAGTCTTACTGATCCTTTGTTGAATACTAACCTCGTCTACTATGAGGGATCGTCAAACTGATTGTTTATGCCTGCAGACATGAAATGCAGTGTCTCCGGCAAAAGGGACATCAATACGAAATAATGTTCCGAGTATGTAAGGCAACAGAATAACTGAAAGCTGAAATTGAACTGATAATATAATAACTAAAAGTAACTGGGAGTCAAAGATAATCTGAAGATATGCTTACCTGCTGATATTGACTCAACTCTCTCAAAATAGTAAGTAAAATAGTTGTCCGGGCTTATAGGGCTCGGTATATATAACTGCTCTACCATAGTAGGCTCGCTCATAGGCGCTCAACCATATTAGGCTCTGTATCTCGGCCATTCTGGGCTTGCTCATAGGCGCTCAACAACAGTAGGCCCGGTATATAACTTACCATCTGATCAGAGGGTGCCTAATAGGGGCATGCCCATCGATTGTAGCTCGATGGTGGTGAAAATACTGTAATACTATATATATATATATATATAAACCCTATACTCTCTTGACTGGAAGAAGACAATAATCAATGGAATATAAGGTCCTGATAAGGGAGAATACTGTAACTTATGAGACTGGGATAATGTACATAAATTCGGGAGTATGAACTTCTCTTTATGCCTCTTTAGTAAACACATGTAATTACGAGATCATGCTAAAATGAAGGAAAGATTTAGCCTTAATATACATGGAGTACGGAAAAATCCGTATGATTTTCTTGGGAAAGATTGTATTGTACTCTCTTAGAATTTGCAATTCACGCTTTATTTCATTGGCACAGAATCAACAAACAACATCATTCATATTAGGTATGGAAATATTTTCTCTTTGAAGGATTCAATTCGACCAGCCCACTCTCTCAATTCTTTAATTCTTGATCTTTAGATATTAGGAAATAAAACATATCACTAGTGTAGGAAAGCTCTTATAGTGGATGTGGCCCACTTATTAGATGAGTAAGGCACTTAATACTCTAAATTTTCCACCTATGTAAGACTTAATACTCACTTTAAAAGTGATGGGAATTCTGCCACGTTTTTTTGGGGGGGGGGGGGGTTTAAGTCATCCAAAATCTTTAATTATCCAAATTTTAATTAATCTCCCACTAAAAATAATTAATTACCCAATTATCCACATAATTAAGAATTACCTCAAATTACTTAAAATACTACTCACCTTTAACATATTTTATACACCTTACTATCATAGTCATGTGGTACCTCGTATGTTACTGGTCCATAAATACCGGGTATTATAGCTCGGACCATATTCTATCCCATATCGACAAACTTCGACAAAATTCACTTTCTTTGATTCGTTTACCTTTTAACCTTCACGCAAATTTCTTATCACTTGTTATAAATAGCATAAATACTTATAACCTCAAGATAATCTCATCCCAAAGTCTACGTTGATTAACTGAAGACGAAACTTTCACGTACGAAAATGCGGAATGTAACATCTCATTTCCAAGCTTTCATCAATTTACTTATGGCCTTCTTTCACGTATGAAAACATGGTGTGTAACATCATTTCCCCCTTTGGAACATTCTTCCTCGAATGTCGACTGATGCACTTATCATTTTTATCACCTATGTCTTCCGAATACTTTAGTACTCTCCTTTCCATCTAGGCAACTATTCTGTGAATAAATCCAAAGGCCAAGAAATTCTCCCCTTTAGGCCTCTTCCTCACACCACAACTTGTGGTCGGAATCCTTCTAATCTCGTAATTGTTGCTACCTTCTGTATGACTTTGACCTTGTAAGTGCGCCTATTTGACTCTTCTTTCTTTTTTCCTCTCATTTTTTAGCCATTACTTAAGTTCTTCACTCAGTACTCTGTCATACTTACGAATATTGCTATGTCTCATAGACCTGGTTATCCATCTGCATGATTGTACTGCATTTAGGTAGGTCATACTATACCATAACTCTTGTTCGATTTATCGTTACTGAGGTCTGTTACCAAACTCCATGTTACTTTCATTGCTTATCCTATATGTATAAATCTAAGTCCTTTAATGCTTTTTCATTAGTGTTCATCTTAAGAGTGATGGACCAATCTCATCTCATACTTTGTAACTTTTTATCTATCCATTGTTGATTCACCTCAATTGTTGATCTATAATCTATCATTGATAACTTGACCTTTTATGTAAAACTGCTGCTAGGGCTTACATCTCATCGAGGAACATCCAAAATGATTAGACTGATCAACTTGGGGCGATACCATGCTTTAATAATTATATTTCATAGCATCCCAATGTGATTCACCTTACGTGGGTATTTTAATCTTGTGCAATTCATGAAATCCCTTTCTTTTCTTCTTTAAATCATTACTCAATCGAAGGCCCAAACGTCATCCTTTAATTGTCACAATTACACCCTCGTTATATTACCAGGGAAACAGTCCATCTCTTCTAAATGCTAATAGTCTTAGACTCATTTGAGTTCATTCAGGCTATATTGACCTTTTTATAACTTAGAGAAACCATCAGTTCTTTTGGTTTCCTGGGCTTAATCCCGAGGACTTATCCATTTCTTGTCACCTTCTCACTCGTCCTTTCTTGTCCTTACTCCCGTCTTCAAAAAACTTGTCGCTTTACCATACTTTAGCTTGCGAACTACACATATATATTTATATTATTTTCCACCTTCCTTCAACTTGCTCTCACTATTGGTTTCCTTATGTTATTCTGGAACATCAAGCGAGACATCACATCGTCTCTAACTCCTTGACTAGATCTCTCGGTACCTAGAAACCATAGGCTGGAAGATATGCCACTGACGATGCTGCTATCATTCCTGGATATTGAATCCCCACTCTTCTAGCCTTCTATCCGAAGTATGGACTATTCACAACCTTCTGCATTTTAGTATCTCATACGTTGTTCACCTTTACCTTACTTACCTTAAAATCTTGCATCGTATCTTCTGTTTCTTTCATAATCTCCCTTCCACATATGTATAATTCATGTCCATAACTTGAAGCTCTATTGTAATAATTGCACCCCCGGTGCATACACAATCCGATGGGAGCTTCATACTGACTTCTTATGAGGCTGGTACACTTCTAACTGGCTTTATCGTAGAGCCGTTATAGAATATGGTTATTGTACTATCTCTCTTGCACCTTTGATATTAAGAGTGATTTTGGTATGTTCTCAATCATGATTTTTATAATTTTCTGGGTCCAATAATCAGACTCCTGGTTTACTTAGTTGATGTAACTCCTTAGTTTCCTCTTCCTTCTGATCAACCTTTATGTAGGCTTAAGCTATCTTCCGATCTGTGGCTCCTGGTATTAGTTATTACTTTAGCCTTTCATGGGAACTATGGAATATCCATGATACAATCTTCTAAAATTTAAATCCTTGTCTATGACCTAGACTCAACTTATACCGCAGTCTTTTACGGTTGTATGATTGTCAACACATATGTTTCTTGGATAATACTCCGAAATCTTAAGTGCGTTCCTAACGTAACTAACTCCGGATCATTGATCGAATAATCCCTTTTGTTACTTCTCAGCTTTCTTTAAATGTGAGCAATTACTTTTCCTGGTCGTTCTTCCGCTTATTGCATGAATACTTGGTGTCACACACAAAAATCGAGGGACGTGACCGACACTCAACCGGGTGACCCCAGTCAAGCGAACCTGATTTGCCTTTCCTACCCACGCGTGACCCCGTGATTTCAATATACATCATTCAAGTAAAATAGCCATTTATAACTTAAGCATAAACTTTCAACTTGAATTCCCTTCTACTTTTTATCATTACTAACACATGATACCAAATACTTACAAAATACATACAACATTAACAACGTGGACCACGATTCCAAACCGTACGCTTACTACCCAAATACATATATACTTTCCCCACATTGTGTCTACGGAGCCTCTATAAGTACAAAAGATTTATGTACTACTTGCCGGCAACAAGGCCCCGACTATACCTTACACTACACCATAAACTCAAATTAAGGTGACAAGAGCCACACGTGGCCCCGGGAGGAAGTAGGGCTCACCAGAACAGCTGGCGGAAAGGAGAGGAGGCACTACTGACGGTGGGCTGAATTACCTGCTGTAGAACCACCTACATTTATATAAGAAAATGTAGCGCCCCCGACAAAAGGGACGTTAGTACTGTGGAATAGTAATAGTATGTATGAAAAAACTTTATCCCAAGTACAATCAAACAATACACAAGTAAGAAACAGTAATAGAACCTTTCAATCAATGCACGTGGAAAAGAACAACCAAATCATCAAGTTTCACAATATCTCCTTTTCCCCTTTCAACATTACCATATTCAAGAGTTTCCCCTATTTTTCATTTCGATGGTGATAACGATCACATTCCGTCCTTATTACCTCGGCCATCCTTATTCCCTCGGCCACCCTTATTACCTCACATCTCATCAAGTTTCATAGATTTTCATTGCAATGGTGATAATGATCACATTCCGTCCTTATTACCTCGACCTCCCTTATTCCCTCGGCCACCCTTATTACCTTGGCCACCCTTATTACCTCACATCTTATTATCCTTACTAGTTCGTGTTGCGGCATGCAATCCGATCCCACCCGACGATCATATTCTGTAACAATTAACCACAAACAATCAATCACAAGAATCAACATTTCAAGGAACACAAGTTCATATAAAAAATTTACTTATTTGGGCCCAAGCCACTATAGTTCTTACCAAGAGTAATTCATGTACACGCTGTTGCCATAATCGTTCAACTCATTTACATCGTTTCACAATACCCTTTTTCCATTACTTTCCATGCACGGCTTTTAGCCATTATATACATTCCCACACTTGGGCACATCAGTAATCTTTCATTCATTAACACATACTTTCATATCGATACTCTCGAGCATTTACGAGCTTTGCACATAATAAGATAGGCACATCAATACACCTTTCACAACCTCATATAGCACGGTAATATGACAATCAACTAGGACAATCAGAGAGTAGAATCTTAAGTCTCAACACATTTGAACAATCAATTCACATATTATCAACAAGGTACACATGTCGTATGCTCGGACCCAACAAGGGGATTCATACATACCTGGGGTCGAAATCCTTTTCTAAATTTTACTCTCAAATCACCGGACCGACTAGCACCTTCAATCTAATTCACAATGCGACACATTTAAACTTAGAATTAGGAATCATGAACATGTCTTGAACTCATTTGAGGTTTCTATCGAACACTAGGTGTTCCTTTAGATTAAATAACCCCTTTTTAGTGAAAGGTTACTCCAACCTATTTTCCTTTACTAGATTATGATAAATTGGGTACATGCATGCAAGATTCTTAACCCCATCTTTATGAACTATCCTACCCAGGTTTCATTTTAACAAAAATCTGGAAATTAAGGTTAATGAGGTAGAAGCTTACCTCTTAGAGTGAAGAAATTTGTGTCCTACTTGATTAGTTCCAAGCTTGAGTGATTAAGGAATACCAATTTGATGAAGTTGGGACTTTCTCTCTCTAGAACCCACTCTTTCCTCTCTCTAATATATCAGAAAATGGTTAAAAATTGAAGGGGATGAGTGTTTTAATGAACTGGGGTCGGGTTTTAAAAATTAGAAAAATAGGGCCCGACACAAGAATGCGGTCAGGAATGCGATCATATTCCTGACATGCTGTCTGCATAATCGATCGCATAATGGACCTCAAGATGGGCCAAAATTCAAAACTCACTGCCTAGGTATGCGACCATTGTGCGGTCCGCATACACGTTATGCGATCGCATAACTTCACTCCCAAAATCAAAGGCAACAATGCGACAGATATGCGGTCCGCAGAACTGAAATGCGATCGCACATTGGACCGCATAGTTGACCTCAAATGGGGCAGTGATCTGCCCGGGTATGCGACCATTATGCGGTCCGCATACACGTTACGCGATCACATAGCGTCGCATGACACCCACTTTCTGGAAAATTTTATTCTTTAAGTCTCGGGGTACTTTTTACTCAATTTTGGCCTGTTTTAAAAATTTCCACTATAAAAACAACTCGGGGACTCATTCGGGCATTATTTTGTTTAAACAAGAAAAATTTACGGGTCTTTACATCCTCCCACCCTTAAAAATCATTCGTCCTCGAATGAGGGTTTTTGGAAATCATTTAGTTTTGAAAGCATGATATGCAACTTCCAGATTTTCACTAACTCCAATATTTCAGAAAATGTTTGCCAGAGTTCCCTTTGTAATTAGACCTATCTACCTGTCAGAGAGCCCCCGAAACACAGTTCCAAGCACCATTACACAGTTTTAATCACCCAATAACTCACACACAACGTTGTTACCTCAACGATTTGCAAATATTCAATCATTTTTTCAACTACACATAGTTCTTTCTTCTTATACCACAAATTTGCACATGATTTACATTTTCGCATATAACTTGGTCGTTTTAATGAGTCCTATACAACCCAATCACCTCAATATACTATATTCATTTCAATTAATCATTACCAACCTACTCTACCATTAATCACTTGCCTAACACATACGTTCCACAAAACTTTCATTTACCTCAAGGGTTACACACTACCCAAATAGAACAGCGGGTTCAGTTTTAGCACACATTGGGAGATTACAACAATAAGGCAATTAGGGGAAGATGGGGCGATTTTGCACAAAACCGGACATAAAATATAATTTGCTTAGAGAATACAGTTCTGACGAACACTACTAGACTTATTCAAACAAATGGGGATATTTTTCTTTCATCTCATTTTTCTCTTCCCACGTGGCTTCCTCAATGTGCTGACTTTGCCATAATAATTTAATTGAAGCAATTTCTTTGTTCCTCAATCTACGGGCTTTTCTATCAAGAATAGCGACCGGAACCTCTTCATACGATAATTCTTCATTAACCTCAATAGTCTCAACTGGCACGATGGCTGATGGATCTCCAACCACTTTCTTCAACATGGACACGTGGAACACCGGGTGCACTAATGACAATTCAGGGGGTAATTCCAACCTATAAGCCACTTGTCCTACCCTTTGAGCAATCCGATATGGCCCGACATACCTTGGGCTCAATTTTCCTTTCTTCCCAAACCGCATTACTCCCTTCATGGGAGATACCTTTAAGAATACCCAATCATCTACTTGGAATTCCAATTTTCTTCGACGAACTTCCGCATAGGATTTTTGATGGCTCTGAGCAGTTTTCATCCTCTCCCGAATGACTCTGACTTTTTCCAATGCCTGGTGCACAAGATCTGGCCCTAACAATTCTGCTTCACCAACCTCGAACCACCCAATCGGAGATCTACACCTCCTTCCGTACAATGCCTCAAATGGGGCCATCTGAATACTAGCGTGAAAGCTGTTATTGTAAGCAAATTCGATAAGCGGTAAATGATCATCCCAACTACCCTTGAAGTCCAACACACAAGCCCGTAACATATCTTCAAGCGTCTGAATAGTCCGCTCTGCCTGACCATCAGTCTGCGGATGGAAAGCTGTGCTGAGATTTACCTGAGTACCCAAACCTTGCTGAAATTTCCTCCAAAAATTAGCCGTGAACTGGGATCCTCGGTCTAAGATAATAGAAACTGGAGTACCATGAAGCCTGACTATTTCCTTGGTATACAACTGAGCATACTGTTCTGCAGTATCGGTGGACTTGACCGGCAAGAAGTGAGCTAATTTCGTGAGTCGATCCACTATCACCCAAATCGAGTCGAACTTGCACTGGGTGTGAGGTAACCCTACCACTAAATCCATGTTGATCATTTTCCATTTCCACATTGGAATTTCCATAAGCTGAGTTAACCCACCAGGCCTCTGATGCTCGGCCTTCACCTGCACCGCTCCACCAATAAACTTCCCGGAGATCTTGATACATTTTCATAGAACCTGGGTGCACGGAATACCTGGAACTATGAGCTTCCGCCATCACCCTCACCCGAAGATTATCCATATCAGGAACACATAGCCGTCCCTGGCACCGCAAAACACCATCATCACTTCCGAGTGAAAATGCCGAAATCTTGCTATTCAAAACTGCCTCCTTCAACTGCGCCAATGCTGGATCAATAAACTGCTTCTCCTTGACTTCCGCTACAAGTGATGATTCTGCCCCATTATGCACCATGACTTTCCCCTCGTCTGAGGTCGAGAGACAGACCCCCAAACTAGCCAATTGACAAACTTTTCGAGCTAACGACCTCTGATCTTCCTCCAAATGAGCCAGCCTACCCATAGACTTCCGACTGAGAGCGTCAGCCACTACATTTGCTTTCCCTGGATGGTAAAAAATGTTCATATCATAAACCTTAGGCAATTCTAACCATCACCGCTGACTTAAATTCAACTCCTTCTGCTTGAACAAATATTGGAGACTCTTGTGGTCTGAGAACACGTCCACATGGACCCCATACAAATAATGCCGCCATATTTTTAATGCAATTACAACTGTCGCGACTTCAAAATCATGCATCAGATAATTCTTCTCGTGATTCTTCAGTTGCCTTGAAGCATAGGCTATAACCTTCCCGTGTTGCATCAACACACATCCCAAACCAACCCTTGAAGCATCACAATAAACCATAAATCCCTCTGTGCCTTCTGGAAAAGTTAACACCGGTGCTGAAGTCAATCTTGATTTCAATTCCTGAAAGCTCTTCTCACAAGAGTCGGACCATTGGAACTTAGTTGCCTTCCGATAATACCCGGCTAGACTCAAGAAACTACGAATCTCTGTCGGGGTCGTTGGTCTAGGCCAATCCTTCACCGTTGTGATCTTCTAGGGATCAACCTTAATCCCTTCTCTGGAAACAACATGACCCAAAAAAGTGACTGACTCCAGCCAAAATTCACATTTTGGAAACTTGGCATACAATTGGTGCTGATGAAGAGTCTGCAGAACTGCCCTGAGGTGATCAACATGATCCTCCCGACTCCGCGAGTAGACAAGGATGTCATCAATAAAAACAATCACGAAGGAGTCAAGAAACAATTTGAAAACCCGATTCATAAGATCCATGAAAGCCGCTGGAGCATTGGTCAGTCCAAAAGACATTACCAAAAATTCAAAATGGCCATAACGAGTTCTGAAGGCAGTGTTAGGAATATCCTGCTCTCTGATATTCAACTAGTGATACCCCGACCGTAAATCAATTTTGGAGAAGAACCTCGCACCCTGCAATTGGTCGAACAAATCATCTATCCGAGGCAATGGATACTTGTTTTTGATAGTGACTTTGTTGAGCTGCCGATAATCAATACACATCCGAAGCGACCCATCCTTCTTCCTGGCGAAAAGAACCGGAGCGCCCCACGGTGACACACTCGGCCGAATGAACCCCTTCTCTAATAAGTCTTTCAACTGATCCTTTAACTCCCTCAACTCTGATGGCGCCGTTCTGTATGGTGGAATAGATATTGGCTGCGTATCTGGTAATACATCAATCCTGAAATCGATCTCTCTATCTGGCGGAATTCCTGGAAGCTCGTACGGAAATACTTCAAGAAACTCATTCACGATTGGGACGGACTCGGGGGCAGACACTTCTGAAATGGTGTCCGCAACCCGGACCAAATTATAAAGACACCCTATTTTAATCATCTTTGAGGCCTTAAGGTAGGAAATAAGCCTACCCTTTGGCATCACACCATTCCCTTTCCACTCAATAGCTGACTCGTTAGGAAACTCTAGTCTCATAATTCTGGTTCGGCAGTCGAGTTTAGCAAAGCACGAGTAAAGCCAATCCATTCCCATGATAACATCGAAATCTACCATCCCTAGTTCGATAACATCGGCCGTGGTATCTCGACCACACACCGTGACAACACAATTCCTATAGACTCGTGCAACTGTAATGGAATCAC
Organism: Nicotiana paniculata; assembly: GCA_005239505.1. NCBI lineage: Eukaryota > Viridiplantae > Streptophyta > Magnoliopsida > Solanales > Solanaceae > Nicotiana > Nicotiana paniculata. The sequence goes on from ML340620.1 coordinate 30,886, forward strand.
CAACCGGAGTAGACACAGAGAGTGGCTCATGAAGCTGTTCGGGTTCTATCCCAAAACTTGAAGCAATAAATGGGGTAACAAAAGACAAGGAGGACCCCGGATCAATAAGAGCATAACAATCAAGGGCTTGAACAACCAGAATACCTGTAATAACATCTGGAGAAGCCTCCGCACTCTGGCGACCACTCAACGCATAAAACTGGCTGGGTCCACCTCTACCACGAGCTCCACCTCTAACTGCACCATGCCCTGCTGGAGCTAGAGGACGTACTGAAGATGCGGCGACTTAAGAACCGGACGGCTGAGCAAAACCACTACCCATGCCCTGACTGGGCGCACGATAATTCCACCGAATATGATCTCTCACCCCACACCCGTAGCATACCGGGATATCCAGGTAACAAGGCTTGGTATGGAACCTCCCACACTTAGGGCATGGAGCCCTCCTCTGCTGCTGGAACCTCCCTCCTGGACGACCAGACTGATGGGGTCTCCTACTGTCTGATCCTGGTCCCCAGCGACTACTCTGCTGATAATGGTGCACTGATGACGATGCACTGGATGAGTACTGAGCATAAGACTGGGATGGCCTTGATGGTCCTCTCCCCTGAACTGGTCTCCTTCCTCCAACTGAACTCCCCAAGTGGCCCGCTGACCGGGCCCTGCTAATACTCTCCCTCTCCGACCTTATCTTAAATTTCCTAGCCTCCGTGGCCTGGAAGAATCCCACTATCTTACAATAATTCATGATTGAGTGTAAGGCAGCTGTAGCAGCTTCATTCACAACCAAAAGACTGAGGCCCTGAACATACCGTCAAACTCTGGCACCCATAGTCGATACCAACTGAGGAGCGTACTTCAACAATCTCACAAACTCCATGTGGTACTCCCACACACTCATATTACCCTGCTTGAGAACCTCAAACTCCAAACGTGCGGTCATAGACTCGGCAGGCAAGAATTGATCCATGAAAGCATCAACGAACTCATTCCATCTCGCCGGAGGACTTCCTTCCCCACGAGAATTCTCCCACATCTCGAACCATGAATACGCTGCTCCCCTCAGCCTGTAAGATGCTAACTCAACCCCTTCTGTCTCTGTAGCCTTCATAACCCGAAGCGTCTAGCACATCTCATCTAGAAAATCCTGCGGATCGGCCTCCGGATCAATACCTGAGAACTCTGGAGGGGCCAATGGCAGAAACTGGTTGACTCTGGAACCGATGGAATCTCCCTGTCCACTAGAGGATGCAGGGGCATCATGAGATCCTTGGGCCTCAGCGGCCACTAATTGAGTCAACATATGAATAGCTCCCCTAAGGTCCCCATACGAAGTACCGGGACCTGAAGCTGGAACCGAAGAAGGATCAGGAATACCAGCGGAGGGGTCGCAGCACCCTCTACCGCAGCAGAAATAGGAACACTCTGGTTTGGAACTGAAAGGCCAGGTGGATTCAAAGTCGGGGACTCGCTCTCACCCGCACCATCGGGTACATATTTCACAGCCACACTTGGGGCGGCATCGGCCTCTGGGCCGAGCCGAACTCTCTTCTTTGGTGCCATTACTGAAAATTTTGGAACAGAGCACGAGTTAGACAAGAATATTTTCACTTTCCACATCACCGCATGATATAGAATAACAATGAAAAGGGTGTTTCCTAAATGTCCATGTAGCCCTTTAATTATAGATGTGGTCAACAACACACCGATAAGAAGGGCTCTACTAGACACGGCTCCGAGACATCCTAGGACACTTTTAAAACCTTAGGCTCTGATACCAAGTTTGTCACGCCCCAAAATCGAGGGACGCGACCGGCACTCAACCGGGTGACACCAGTCAAGCGAACCTGATTTGCCTTTCCTATCCCACGCGTGACCCCGTGATTTCAATATACATCATTCAAGTAAAATAGCCATTTATAACTTAAGCATAAACTTTCAACTTGAATTCACTTCAACTTTTTATCATTACTAACACATGATACCAAATACTTACAAAATACATACAACATTAACAACGTGGACCATGATTCCAAACCGTACGCTTACTACCCAAAATACATATATACTTTCCCCACATTGTGTCTACGGAGCCTCTACAAGTACAAAAGATTTATATACTACTTGCCGGAAACAAGGCCCCGACTATACCTTACACTACACCATAAACTCAAATTAAGGTCACATGAGCCATACGTGGCTCCGGGAGGAAGTGGGGCTCACCAGAATACCTGACGGAAAGGAGAGGAGGCACTACTGACGGTGGGCTGAATTCCTTGCTGTAGAACCACCTACATTTATATAAGAAACTGTAGCGCCCCCGACAAAAGGGACGTTAGTACTGTGGAATAGTACTAGTATGTATGAACAAACTTTATCCCAAGTACAATCAAACAATACACAAGTAAGAAACAATAATGGAACCAATCAATCAATGCATGTGGAAAAGAACAACCAAATCATCAAGTTTCACAATCTCTCCTTTTCCCCTTTCAACATTACCATATTGAAGAGTTTCCCCGATTTTTCATTTCGATGGTGATAACAATCACATTCTGTTCTTATTACCTCGGACACCCTTATTCTCTCGGCCACCCTTATTACCTCGGCCACCCTTATTACCTCACATCTCATCAAGTTTCATAGATTTTTATTTCAATGGTGATAATGATCACATTCGGTCCTTATTACCTCGGCCTCCCTTATTCCCTTGGCCACCCTTATTACCTCGGCCACCCTCATTACCTCACATCTTATTATTCTTATTAGTTCGTGTTGCGGCGCGCAACCCGATCCCACCCGACAATCATATTCTGTAAAAATTAACACAAACAATCAATCACAAGAATCAACATTTCAAGGAACATAAGTTCATATCAACAATTTATTTATTTGGGCCCAAGCCACCATAGTTCTTACCAAGCAGTAATTCATGTACACGGTATTTCCATAATCGCTCAACTCATTTACATCGTTTCAATATACCCTTTTTCCATTACTTTCCACGCACGAATTTTAGCCATTATATAAATTCCCACACTTGGGCACATCAACAATCTTTCATTCATTAACACATACTTTCATATCGATACTCTCGAGCATTTACAAGCTTTGCACATAATAAGACAGGCACATCAATACACCTTTCACAACCTCATATAGCACGGTAATATGACAATCAACTAGGTCAATCAGAGAGTAGAATCTTAAGTTTCAACACATTTGAACAATCAATTCACATATTATAAACAAGGTACACATGTCGTATGCTCGGACCCAACAAGGGGATTCTACAAAGGTTAAAGTTAGCCATACATACATGGGGTCGATATCCTTGTCTAACTTCTACTCTCAAATCACCGGACCGACTAGCACCTTCAATCTAATTCACAATGCGGCACATTTAAACTTAGAATTAGGAATCATGAACATGTCTTGAACTCATTTGAGGTTTCTATCAAACACTAGGTGTTCCTTTAGATTAAATAACCCCTTTTTAGTGAGAACACGTCCACATGGACCCCATACAAATAATGCCGCCAGAGTTTTAATGCAAACACAACTGCCGCGAGTTCTAAATCATGCGTCGGATAATTATTTTCGTGATTCTTGAGTTTCCTAGAAGCATAGGCTATAACTTTCCCATGTTGCATCAACACACATCCCAAACCAATCCTTGAAGCATCGCAATAAACCACAAATCCCTCCGTGCCTTCTGGCAAAGTTAACACTGGTGCTGAAGTCAATCTTTATTTCAATTCCTGAAAGCTCTTCTCGCAAGAGTCGGGCCATTGGAACTTAGTTTCCTTCTGCGTCAATTTAGTCAATGGGGAGGCGAGGGTAGAGAACCTCTCCACAAACCTCTGATAATACCCCGGTAGACCCAAGAAACTGCGAATCTCTATCGGGGTTGTTGGTATAGGTCAATCCTTCATCGCTGTGATCTTCTGGGGATTAACCTTAATCCCTTCTCTAGAAACAACATGACCAAAAAATGTGACTGACTGCAGCCAAAATTCACATTTTGGAAACTTGGCATATAATTGGTGCTGATGAAGAGTCTGCAGAACCGCCCTGAGGTGATGAGCATGATCCTCCCGACTCTGCGAGTAGACAAGGATGTCATCAATAAAAAAAAATCACGAAGGATTCAAGAAACGGTTTGAAAACCCGATTCATAAGATCCATGAAAGCCGCTGGAGAATTGGTCAGTCCAAAGGACATTACCAAAAATTCAAAATGGCTATAACGAGTTCTGAAGGCGGTCTTAGGAATATCCTGCTCTCAGATCTTTTATTGCTGATACCCCGACCGTAAATCAATTTTGGAGAAGAACCTCGCACCATGCAATTGGTCGAACAAATCATCTATCCGAGGTAATGGATACATGTTTTTGATAGTGACTTTGTTGAGCTACCGATAATCAATACACATCCGAAGCGACCCATCCTTCTTCCTGCCGAAAAGAACCAGAGCGCCCCACGGCGACACACTCGGCCGCATGAACCCCTTCTCTAATAAGTCTTTCAACTGCTCCTTTAACTCCCTTAACTCTGCTGGCACCATTCTGTATGGTGGAATAGATATTGGCTGCGTATCTGGTAATACATCAATCCCAAAATCGATCTCTCTATCTGGCGGAGTCCCTGGAAGCTCATCCGAAATACTTCAAGAAACTCATTCACGACTGGGACGGACTCGGGGGCAGACACTTCTGAAGTGGTGTCCGCAACCTGGACCAAATGATAAACACACCCCTTTTTAATCATCTTTGAGGCCTTAACGTAGGAAATAAACCTACCCTTTGGCACCACACCATTCCCTTTCAACTCAATAACTGACTCGTTAGGGAAATCTAGTCTCATAATTCTCGTTCGGTAGTCGAGTTTAGCAAAGAACGAGTAAAGCCAATCCATTCCCATGATAATATCAAAATTTACCATCCCTGGTTCAATAAGATCGGTCGTGGTATCTTGACCACACACCGTGACAACACAATTCCTATAGACTCGTGCGACTGTAATGGAATCACCAACCGGAGTAGACATAGAGAACGGCTCATGAAGTTGTTCGGGTTCTATCCCAAAACTTGAAGCAATAAATAGGGTAACATAAGACAAGGAGGACCCCGGATCAATAAGAGCATAATAATCAAGGGCTTGAACAGCCAGTATACCTGTAACAACATCTGGAGAAGCCTCCGCACTCTGGCGACCACTCAAAGCATAGAACCGGCTGGGTCCACCTCTACCACGAGCTCCACCTCTAACTGCACCATGCCCTGCTGGAGCTGGAGGATATACTGAAGATGCGGCAACTGAAGAACTGGATGGCTGAGCAAAACCACTACCCATGCCCTGACTGGGCGCACGACAATCCCACCGAATATGACCTCCCACCCCATACCCGTAGCATACCAGGATATCCAGGTAACAAGGTTCGGTATGGAACCTCCCACACTTAGGGCATGAAGCCCTCCTCTGCTACTGGAACCTCCCTCCTGGACGACCCGACTGATGGGGTCTCCTACTGTCTGATCCTGGTTCCCAGCGACTGCTCTGCTGATAAGGGTGCACTGATAGCGATGCACTGGATGAGGACTGAGCATAAGACTGGGATGGTCTTGATGGTCCTCTCCCCTGAACTGGTCTCCCTCCTCCAACTGAACTCCCCAAGTGGCCCGCTGACTGGGCCCTGCTAATACATTCCCTCTCCGACCTTATCTTTAATTTCCTAGCCTCCGTGGCCTGGGTTAATCCCACTATCTTACCATAATTCATGTCTCAGTACAAGGCAGTTGTAGCAACTTCATTCACAACCAAAAGACTGAGGCCCTGAACAAACCGGCGAACTCTGGCACCCATAGTCGATACCAACTGAGGAGCGTACTTGGACAACCTCATGAACTCAATGTGGTACTCCCACACACTCATATTACCCTACTTGAGAACCTCAAACTCCGTAGCACGGGCAGTCATAGCCTCGTCAGGCAAGAAGTGATCCATGAAAGCATCAACGAACTCATTCCATCTCACCATAGGACTTCCCTCCATGGGAATTCTCTCACATCTCGAACCATGAATACACTGCTCCCCTCAGCCTGTAAGATGCTAAATCAACCCCCTCTGTCTCTGTTGCCTTTATAACTCGAAGCGTCTTGCACATCTCATCTAGAAAATCCTACGGATCGGCCTCCGAATCAATACCTGAGAACTCTGGAGGGGCCAACCGCAGAAACTTGTTGACTCTGGAACCGGTGGAATCTCCCTGTCCGCTAGAGGATGCAGGGGCAGCAAGAGATCCTTGGGTGTGAGCGGATACTAACTGAGTCAACATATGAATAGCTCCCCTGAGGTCCCCATCAGAAGTACCGGGACCTGAAGCTGGAACAGAAGAAGGATCAGGAATATCGGCGGGTCGGGTTGAAGCACCCTCTGCCGCAGCAGGAATAGGAACACTCTGGTCTGGAATAGAAAGGCCAGGTGGATTCAAAGTCGGGGACTCGCTCACACCCGCACCATTGGGTACATATTTCACAGCCACACTTGGGGCGGCATCGTCCTCTAGGCCGAGCCGAGCTTGTCTTTGGTGCCATTACTGAAAATTATGGAATAGAGAACGAGTTAGACAAGAATATTTTCACTTTCCACTTCACTGCATGATATAGAATAACAATGAAAAGGGTGTTTCCTAAATTTCCATGTAGCCCCCTAATTATAGATGTGGTCGACAACACACCGATAAGAAGAGCTCTACTAGACACGGCTCCGAGACATCCTAGGACACTTTTAAAACCTTAGTCTCTGATACCAAGTTTGTCACGCCCCAAAATCGAGGGACGCGACCGGCACTCAACCGGGTGACCCCAGTCAAGGGAACCTGATTTGTCTTTTCTATCCCACGCGTGACCCCATGATTACAATATACATCATTCAAGTAAAATACCCATTTATAACTTAAGCATAAACTTTCAACTTGAATTCACCTCTACTTTTTATCATTACTAACACATGATACCAAATACTTACAAAATACATACAACATTAACAACGTGGACCACGATTCCAAACCGTACGCTTACTACCCAAAATACATATATTATTTCCCCACATTGTGTCTACGGAGTCTCTACAAGTACAAAAGATTTATATACTACTTGCCGGTAACAAGGCCCCGGCTATACCTTACACTACACAATAAACTCAAATTAAGGTGACATGAGCAACACGTGGCCCCGGGAGGAAGTGGGGCTCACCGGAATACCTGATGGAAAGGAGAGGAGCCACTACTGACGGTGGGCTGAATTACCTGCTGTAGAACCACCTACATTTATATAAGAAAATGTAGCGCTCCTGGCAAAAGGGACGTTAGTACTGTGGAATAGTACTAGTATGTATGAACAATTTTTATTCCAAGTACAATCAAACAATACACAAGTAAGAAACAGTAATGGAACCAATCAATCAATGCACGTGGAAAAGAACAACCAAATCATCAAGTTTCACAATCTCTCCTTTTCCCCTTTCAACATTACCATATTCAAGAGTTTCCCCGATTTTTCATTTCGATGGTGATAACAATCACATTCCGTCCTTATTACCTCGGCCACCCTTATTCCCTCGGCCATCCTTATTACCTTGGCCACCCTTATTACCTTACATCTCATCAAGTCTCATAGATTTTCATTTCAATGGTGATAATGATCACATTTCGTCCTTATTACCTCGGCCTCCCTTATTCCCTCGGCAACCCTTATTACCTCGGCTACCCTTATTACCTCACATCTTATTATCCTTATTAGTTCGTGTTGCGGCACGCAACCTGATCCCACCCGACAATCATATTCTGTAACAATTAACCACAAACAATCAATCACAAGAATCAACATTTCAAGGAACACAAGTTCATATCAACAATTTATTTATTTGGGCCCAAGCCACCATAGTTCTTACCAAGCAGTAATTCATGTACATAGTGTTGCCATAATCGTTCAACTCATTTACATCGTTTCACAATACCCTTTTTCCATTACTTTCCACGCACGACTTTTAGCCATTATATACATTCCCACACTTGGGCACATCAACAATATTTCATTCATTAACACATACTTTCATATCGATACCCTCGAGCATTTACGAGATTTGCACTTAATAAGACATGCACATCAATACACCTTTCACAACCTCATATAGAACGGTAATATGACAATCAACTAGGACAATCAAAGAGTAGAATCTTAAGTCTCAACACATTTGAACAATCAATTCACATATTATCAACAAGGTACAAATGTCGTATGCTCGGACCCAACAAGGGGATTCTGCAAAGGTTAAAGTTAGCCATACATACCTGGGGTCGAAATCCCTGTCTAACTTTTACTCTCAAATAACCGGACCGACTAGCACCTTCAATCTAATTCACAATGCGGCACATTTAAACTTAGAATTAGGAATCATGAACATGTCTTGAACTCATTTGAGGTTTCTATCAAACACTAGGTGTTCCTTTAGATTAAATAGCCCCTTTTTAGTGAAAGGTTACTCCAACCTATTTTCCTTTACTAGATTATGATAAATCGGGTACATGCATGCAAGATTCTTAACCCCATATTTATGAACTAACCTACCCAGGTCTCATTTTAACAAAAATCTGGAAATTAAGGTTAATGAGGTAGAAACTTACCTCTTAGAGTGAAGAAATTTGTGTCCTACTTGATTAGTTCCAAGCTTGAGTGATGAAGGAAGACCAATTTGATGAAGTTGGGACTTTCTCTCTCTAGAACCCACTCTTTCCTCTCTCTAATATATCAGGAAATGGTTAAAAATTGAAGGGGAGGGGTGTTTTAATGAACTGGGGTCGGGTTTTAAAAATTAGAAAAATAGGGCCCGACACAAGAATGCGGTCAGGAATGCGATGGCATTCCTGACATGCGGTCCGCATAATCGACCGCATAATGGCCCTCAAGATGGGACAAAATTCAAAACACACTGCCCAGGTATGAGACCATTGTGCGGTCCGCATACACGTTATGCGATTGCATAATGCGTCACATAACTTCCCTCCCAAAATCAAAGGCAACAATGCGACATATATGCGGTCCACAAAACTGAAATGCGATCGCACATTGGACCGCATAGTTGATCTCAAATGGGGCAGTGATCTGCCCGGGTATGCGACCATTCTGCGGTCCGCATACACGTTATGCGATCGCATAGTGCGTCGCATAACACCCACTTTCAGGAAAATTTTATTCTTTAAGTCTCGGGGTACTTTTTACTCAATTTTGGTCCGTTTTAAAAATTTCCGCAATAAAAACAACTCGGGGACTCATTCGGGCATTATTTTGTTTAAACAAGAAAATTTTACGGGTCTTTACACTTGGCTTATCTTAGTGCCCACACATATTGGAATTCCATACAATCCATACGATCTTGAATATCACCTTTTGATTTGTTTCTTCTTCCCGTTCATAGCCATGATAGGTGCCACTTCTTATGGAGTGCATACAATGTTATTATGAGATTGTTGTTACAAGACCATTTCTTCTTCTTCAAGTTACTATGCTTAGGTTGAAGCCTTCTTTCTTATTTCCTTGGCTAGTCTTTCATTGTAGTACTTAAGGAGGATCCTCTGACTCTTGTAAAGTTGCGAGCTTATTACATCGAATACTCGACAGAATTTTTGACACCCTTCCTTGCCTATAACTATCTGTAATTTACGCTCATGTGCTTGTAGGGTTGCTTCTGAACTGAAGTTTTGACTATTTTCCCAGTGGGGCTTTCTTTTATTTCCAAACACTCATACGGTACCTTTTACTTCCGCAATTCCTATCTTGCACGATCTGCTGATTCGTCTATAACCTCATGTCTAGCCATAACTAGGCTCTTCCTGAATCAACTACCAACTACTCGTTGGCCCATTCTCATATCAATATTCCGCGTTATATTTCTTGGGTCATTTCCTTTGTCTTAACTTATGTCCTGTACAGGCTCCTTATCTATCAATAACATCTCGGGCAGGAACCCTTAGTTCCTCCCCTTGACGTCGTGTTTGCATAATGTTTTGGAATCGTAGCATATCTGTAGGATTTGAATAAGTGCAACCTCATCCCTTTCTATTTTTTCGCATTTTTCCTTTATTATTGCGTAGTTACTAGAACCACTTAACTCTGACTTCATGCCACATCACTCCATATTCCCCCCTTTTGGGGATTACTAAGATTTAGTGCTACGACGATCTACCTATAGATGTTTTATATCTTCATCTTTGTTGTCTTTTCACATCATCTATGGCCCTTACTTTCCTTGCGGTAATCCTTCTATGCCAAGGATAACAAAATTCCTTAACAAAATTCCTTGCTCACGATGGTGACACCTAGTATAACTGGCACATACCGTCCCTTTAGCTTAACTTTGCTCACATTGCTTTCTTTAGGGAAGCGTCTTCCTGAATGACCTTTAAAGGGTATTCTTCTGTCGTCCATTCTATTATCACCGAAACTCAATCTCCAAAATTCTCATGATGCCGACTATTATTATATCACTCAGTCCCTAATTCATGTTTGGTTTATCTTGTTCGCCAACCCATACTGATTTCTATTACTCTGGGGTTTAACTTTTCCTTCTGGTAGTCGCATTAGAGTCACAAACTTATTTCTCGAAATGAGAATATGACTTTATGGCCTATACTCTTTTGTTGTCTCAAGGCTGGTCACCTCTCGTCTTTTCATTCACTTGACTATAGACTCTACAATATTATAATTTTTTTTTCTTTTGATCTACCGTTGTCATCTATGTATCACATCTTAATCATAATACTTCATTAACTCCCTTCTTATTTCCTTGCTAACGTTTCTGTCTATTACTTTATTCTGAAAACTTCAGCAAGACATTCTTTTGCTTTTAGCTCCCTTTTTCTCCATCCACTGGCTCTTCGGGTTGCCTAATATTCTCGCTCTACTAGGGACGGGAGCCATACTAAGGTAATATTTATCCCTTCCAGGATTCTAGTGCCTGTCTTTGTAATTTTTTTTTGAACATTCTAATACTCATATCTACCTGTACTATTCTAGAATGCACCATCTAGGTGTCTCACAAGGAGAATTATTACCACGTTTGTAATATCCTTTCGAAATGTCAACAACGCAAACAATACATCTATCATTTTGGGTTACTGTAACCCTAGTCGGGTCCTGATATCCCGTCCTTCTCTTAAACTATAACTTTTAGCTCCCATAGGGCATAACTAAGATGGGAGAGACTAATCGTACATACCTCTATTGCAATTAAAGGTAACTCAAAATGCATATATTTCTCTGCTTGGATTGTAAATACTGATATTCTTCATTAATTGGGAGCCTCGTACCCTTCTTCACCTTGCTTCTTTTACTTGTTGAAAATTGTATCTACCTTCTGAATCTTTACTGCTTTTTACCAAATGGGCGGGTAAATACTCGTGCCTTAAGGCCTCTTTTGAAGAAGCTTACACATTATAGTACACACATGATCTGCTGAAGACCTCACATTTACTTATCATAAGCTTGATGCAAAATGGAGTTCCTCTAACTCGAATCTTCCAAAACCACATGTAATCTCTTACCAACTGTCTTTTGTATGTAGGTATCGTCTTATTACGAGTAAAATAGAGTTGAAGAGTTTGAATTCTTACAACTGAGCTCTATCACATGATCTAGAGTAAGAAGAAAGAGTGACAATCCTAAATGCCCTGTAGCCTCCTGCTTATAAGTGTGGTGCACAACACACCTATAAACAAGACTTTACTAGAAACGACTTGTAGACTCCCTAGGACATAACTGCTCTGATACCACTTTTTTCACGACCCAAACCGATGGGCCGTGATGGGCACCCGGTAACTTACTCAACCCAGTACCAACGTAACATATGTTTCTTATCGAAATAACATTGGTAACTGGGCCAACATGGCCACAACTCATAATGTACGACTATCAGTGAGAAAATTGTATCAATGAACCATCTTTCTTGAAACACGAATACATATGGGCCGTCAAGGCCTCTGACATACTGTACAAAATGAACCTCTGTCTACAAAGTCTCTAAGAGTATTTGACATCAAATGGGACATGATACCGACCTACCCATAAGTTTGTAGCAAAACTCTGACACGTGACTCATAAACTCGGCTGCACTCTGAATGAGGTGGAGTCTTACCGATCCTTCGCTGAATGCTAACCTCGTCTACTATGAGGGCTTGTCAAACTAATTGTCTATACATGCAGGCATGAAATGCAGCGTCCCCGTAAAAAAGGGACGTCATTGCGAAAAACTGTACCGAGTATGTAAGGCAACATAATAATTGAAAGCTGAAACTGGACTGATAATATAATAACTGAAAGTAACTGGAATCAATGTAATATGAAGATATGCTTACCTACTGATTGACTCAACTCTCTCAATATAGTAAGTAAAATAGTTGTCCTGCTTTATAGGGCTCGGTATATATAACTGCTATACCGTAGTAGGCTCGCTCATAGGCGCTCGACCATACTAGAATCTGTATCTCGGCCATTCTGGGCTCGCTCATAGGCGCTCGGCCACAGTAGGCTTGGTATATAACTTACCATTTGATCAGAGGTTGCCCAATAGCGGCCTGCCTATCGATTATAGCTCGATGGTGGTGAAAATACTGTAATACTGTATATATATAGACCCTCTGCCCTCTTGACTGAAAGAAGACAATACTCAATGGAATATAAGGTCCCGATAAGGGAGAATACTGTAAGTTATGAGACTGGGATAATGTACATACAATTTTGGGGTATGAACTTCTCTTTATGCCTCGTTATTAAACACATGTACTTACTAGATCATGCCAAAATGAAGGAAAGGTTTAGCCTTAACATACCTGGATTAGGGAATGATGTTCTTGGGAAAGATTGTATCGTGCCCTCTTAGAACTTGCAATTCACGCTTTATCCCATTGGCATGGAATCAACAAACAACATCATTCATATTTGGTATGAAAATATTTGCTCTTTGAAGGATTCAATTCGACCAACCCACTCTCTTAATTCTTTAATTCTTGATATTCAGATATTAGGAAATAGAACATATCCCTAGTGTATGAAAGCTCTTATAGTGGGTGTGGACCACTTATTAGATGAGTAAGCCACTTAATTCTCTAAATTTGACACCTATGTAAGACTTAATATTCACTTTAAAAGTGATGAGGATTCTGCCACGTTTTGGGGGGGGGGGGGTAAGTCAACCAAAATCTTTAATTATCCAAATTGCAATTAATCTCCCACTAAAAATCATTAATTATCTAATTATCCACATAATTAAGAATTACCTGAAATTATCTAATTATCCATTTTCTGAAATTATATGGCTTACTAGTCCATAAATACCGTGTATTATATCTCGGATCGTATTCTATCCCATATAGACAAATTTTGACAAAACTCACTTTCTTCGATTCATTTAACTTTTAACCTTCGTGGAACTCTCTTATCGCTTGTTATAAATAGTGTAAATACTTATAACCTCAAGATAATCTCATCCCTGAGTCTACGACGATTAACTGAAGACGGAACTTTAACGTACGAAAATGCGAAATGTAACATCTCATTTTCGAGATTTCATCAATTTACTTATGGACCACTTTCACATACGAAAACATGGAGTGTAACATAAGGCTTCAGATCTCTTCGAACATCTAGAAAGTTTACCTCATCGTCATCATCTTCATCATCGTCAAATTGTGTTATCAGGCTAAAGATAGAGTCATATTGAGTTGCTTCACTTTCTACTGCCATCATGGAGCTGTCGCCTTTTTCATCATCTTATATAGATTTGCTGGAAGAGTCTCCCCATGCATCAAGAGCTTGTTTCACAACGTTTTCAGCAACATCTTTTCTTTTGAATCGTTTGTCAGGAACCTGGTTCCTCTTAGCTGCTTTGTCTGTGTTGTGTTTGTACTGATCTTGCTTGAGGAGAGGGCCATATTTGATGAAATGTCCTAACTTCTCCCACTTATGACATAGTTCATAGCCTCTTTGCTTGATGGAGCTGCCCCGTTTTGGAATACCTCCATTTCTGAGAACCATTTTCTGAAATCTCTTTGTCAAGTAAGCCATATCAGTATCCTCACCACTTGATTCATTGTTGTATTTCTTGAGGAACATTTTCTTCTCCATTTTTGGATCTTATCTCTCATTGTCCTTCTTTTTCTTCATTTCATAAGTTTTCAGATTCCGAATGAGTTCACCAATGGTCAGCTTCTGCAAGTCCTTTGCCTTTGTGATAGCATTTACTTTGCTTTTCCAGGAACCGAGTAATATGCTAAGTATTTTTCTGACAAGTTTGTTTCTTGGAATGATTTCTCCCAGAGAATGAAGCTCATTAATGATAAAGGTGAAGCGAGTGTGCATGTCCTGAATGGACTCATCATCCTTCATCTTGAAGAATTTCCACTAAACGCATGCACAATGCAGTAAGTAAATGACACAATGGAATTTTACGTGGAAAACTTTCAGCTCATGGGATTAAAAACCACGACCTACCCTTGTAGAATTTCAACTTCACTACTGAGCATACTTCAGAGTTACAATATATTGTAACCTAGGAATTAACCTCTTAATCTCTCACTAACTTGTAACAACTCTATTACAAGCCCCTTTCTAATAACTCTATTACAAAGCTTACAACTCGACTAACTCTAGCCAAGACACAAACACAAGGTTTATGATTTTACAAAAGTTTCCTACACAATGCTTCTAACTAAGCTAAGTAGGAATCATAATTAAAGTACTTTAACAAAAGTGCAACACAATTAAGGACATGTAATAACTCAATACATGGAACTGGTCCTTTTTTACGTTGTTCTTTGTTCTTGATGCCCTTGAGAATCGCTTGCTGGATTAATGCACACATTTGAGAGAATACTAGACGGATTCTTCAATTTTCAAGTGATGTTTTTGTAACGACACGGTCGGTCGTTCCATGAGATTAGCCCTATTTTCCTTGTTTCAGCTTTTTCATGTGTTAATTAACTTAATTATGATGTGTTAGTCCAGTTGGTTCGGGTTCAGAGTGGCCGTAGTGAGAGATGAGATACTTAGTCTCTTGGATTGGCTTTATAGTTGGAAAAGTCAACTGGGAGTTAACTTATAGGTAAACAACCTCGGAATGTGGATTTTATAGATCGGATAGCTTTGTTAGGTGATTTGGGACTTAGGAGTGTGTTCAGAATGTGATTTGAGGTCCGGAGTAGAACTAGGCTTGGATTGGCGAAATTGAGTTTTTGGCTATTTCCGGTCGGCAGTGAAAAATTAGCTATCGGGGTCGGAATAGAATTTTGGAGGTTGGAAAAAGTTCGTAGGGTCATTTTGGATGTGTGTGCAAATTTTCAGGTCAATCGGACGTGTTTTGGATGGTTTCGGCATCTTTGGCGAAATTTGGAAATTTCTAAGTTCATAGGCTTGAATCCGAAGTGAATTTAGTGTTTTGATGTTATTTTGGGTGTCCTGAGGGTGCGACTAAGTCCGGATGATCACTTATGACTTATTGGTATTTTTGGTTGGGGTCCCGAGGGGCTTGGGATGATTTTAGATAGCCATCGGGGCATTTAAAGTTGGAAAATTGCAACTGAAGCTGCTGGTGCTGGTGTAACCGCACTTGTGGATAGGGGACCGCAGATGCAAGCCCGAAGAAGCAGAACAAGATCGCAGATGCGGATTTTGGTGGACAGGAGGAATACCGCAGATGCGGAGCTGGGTCCGCACCTACGGAGTCGCAAGTGCGAAAATTTGATGGCAGGTGCAGAAACGTGCATTTAAGTGATTTTTCGCAGGTGCGCACCTGGGACCGTAGGTGCGGGTACGCATGTGCGAGAATTTGGCCGCAGGTGCGGAAATCCTAGGGCATAACATATAAATAGGACCCTTAGCAGATTTTGGTCATTCATCCGCCATTTTTGCACGGGTTTGAAGCTTTTTGAAGGGTTTTGAAGAGGAAATTGAAAGTTCTTCGTGGAGGTAAGACTTTTGGACTTAAAACTCGTTTACGTGTGAGTTATGGACTGATTAGTGGTGAAATTTGTGGGAAATTAGTACAAAAATTGGGTAATTAGGGCTTGTAATTGGAGACCTTTAATTGGGGATTTGAGAGGCCATTTGAGGTCCGATTTTGAGATTCTTGCTATGTATAGACTCGTGGGAGGATGAGGATTACTTTCGAGGCGTGGGCCCGGTGGTCGGGTTTGGCCAATTTCGGTATTTGTGATGTAAAATGATAATTTTGATGTGGGTTTAGCTCCTTTAGCATATATTAATGGTATAATACTGATTTTGGTTAGATCCGGGGCGATTTGTGGCCGATTTGAGCGACAAGGGCATGGTGGAGTGGAGTTTCGGCTTGATTGAGGTAAGCAACGTTTCCAAACTTGTTTCTAAGGGTTCAAAACCCCGAACTATATGATATATGACTATAACTGAGGTGACGCACATGCCAAGTGACGGCATGCGGGCATGCACCGAGTAAATTGTGGCCTGGCTCATCCCATGGCACCACCTAGTAGCTATTACAGATTGGTATCCACACTTCTATTATGTGGTAAATGTGAATGTCACACCTCCTTTTTCACTCCCGGTAAAATAAAGGATAATAAGGGAGTTTTTCCACTTTAAGTGACATTATTTGGATTTGGGATTTATTTTAGTTTTCAGAGTCTCCACGCGGATTTTTGACGATGTTCCTGGACACCGTTTTACTGAAATCCCAAACCGAGGAAATTTAGACTCTGTTTTAAGTCGTTTGCGACCAGAAATCCGAGTAAGGAATTCTGTTAACCCGGGAGAAGGTGTTAGGAATTCCCGAGTTCCGTGGTTTTAGCACGGTCGCTTAACTCTTAATATTTGGCCTTAATTATTTGATTATTTACATATTTTTAGCCTATTGTGCATTTATCCTTCTTATGTTTTAGCCGCTTTTGACATTTATGGATTTATCTTGAAACAAGTCATGATGGTGTGCACTTTTTTATTTTTGAACACATCGCAACCACGTCACATGAAATGCACCCGTGATTTCTACATGTGATTTTATTAATGTTTGGAGTGAGAGTCGGGGGCACGAGTTGCCATACCCGAATGTAGATTATGGTTATTTGAAGTAATATTTTATTGTCTACTAAATTTCAAACTAATGGAAGTATTCTTCAACCTATAGTATGTGTAGAAGATTTTCTAAGGTTAATTTCACTAGTCTAAAGGACGATCATTTGGGCTATGGCCACTTTTTAACCCAATTTAATCATTTAACCCTTTGGCCAATCCTAATTGTGACTAGTTATAAAAGAGATAAAGCTATATAATTCTATAAAGGAAACATGCCAACACATGAAGTTTTACAAGAAATTCGACAAATTGCTAATTTACAAGCTACACATTTAAAGAGTCAAGTGAACACTTTTAGCTATAGTAGAATATTGAATTAACGATTTTCATCAACTTCAGGTGGCGTAGATACATGCCTTCATATGTATTAAGTCTTGTTCGATAGCGTTTATACATTTATTGTTGTGAATTCAGAAAGTTTGAAATATATGAGATGAATTGAAAACGTTTTGGATCACACATTCCTGTTTTGTATATTTTTCGAATGTCATGGAATCTGGAACGATTATTTTCCAGAATATTAGTAAGTGTTTACAAGGAGTCTGATCTGAATAAAAACTCATACGAAATGCCTTTAAATAGCAAAATCTATATTTTTCTATATTTCGAAATTTAGTAGAGGTGAATTAAACAATTTTAAGATAGATTTACAAGGGGTTTTGAGGAAAAGAGAACTGTATTGGGCCATTTTCAGCAAATTGGATCAGTTTTGAGAGAATTTCACATTAATAAGAAACAGGCAGATAAAGCTAAATACTAATTTAGAATGTCCAGTCCATATTTACAAATCTTAAAGTCTGTAGAGACAATTACATGGCTATTTACTATGAAATACAACTTCCCAAAAAAATAACAAATGAATAATGATAATTAAAAAAAAGAATGAAACATGAGCTGCTACTCCTGTGCGAGCTAGCAGCACTTCAAAACTTTGAAAACCTGCATTTCATTACTGATTTTAAACCCAGATAGCATAAATTCCTATGTACACTTCAAGGAATGAATCTGACCATTATAGGGGTCAGGTTTGATTCCTTTAATGTTGTTTGACAATAACATCTAAGCATATGTGTCCTGAGCTATCAAGACCAATATTTAAGCACTTTTATGGGGTGAATCTGACTATGAAGAAGGTCAGATTCAGCTCCAGTAGTGCCAACCACTCAACATTTCAGTTCTTTTCACATAGAAAATGCTTAACCAAGATTTCAGCATACAAAGAAGGGATGTTCATGCACATCTTAGCACCGGATTTGCACACAGGTTTAGGAAAAAAAAACTCAAACAAGAACCAACAGATTCCATACATAGCTTTTTAGCAAACTTTTATACAAACAAAGAGATAATTTCTAACAGCTGATTCAAACCCATAAAATCAGAAGAAACAAAGCATGAAAACCAACTAAAACAAACATTTTTAGCTTAAGATAACAACTTTATTTAGATGGTATTATTACATACTTCAACAAGGTGAATAATAACAGAAAAATCTGGACCAAATAAAGGTCCAGGTGTTGAAATTTGAGGCTTAGAAGAACAATAAACCAACAGCAGCAATCCGACAGTAAACAACCCAGAAAAATAACACTTGAAAACCCAGAAAACTCGAGTGAAGAAAAACCAGAAAGATGTGACCTAATCCTTCAAAGGAGAAGAGGCCACAGCTCCAAGAAAACCAAATCCTAAGCTATTTGTGTACTCATTTTTGCATATTTATTTCTGTTTCTTTTTGATTTTTCCTATTTCTTCTCAAAATCTAAGGAGAGATTTCAGAATAGAAAATGAAAGCTGTGTATGAAGTCAATTTTTCAGTGGTAAAAATGCAGAAAATTCCCTTAAAAAATCTGTCCCATTTTCAGAGGACTAGGTAAGGTATTTATAGGGGTATTTGGGATAGGATATACTTAACATATTCCTTATCCACTAAGCTGAAAATAGTACAAATGCAGCTGTCAACCCTATCCTTTTGGGACAACTGCACCTATTCTAGAAAATTCTAGCCCCTGAAATTATCCTTTTAACCTAAAAAATCTTATTTCCTTATTCTAGAAGGTTCTTGGGTTGTTACACCCAAGATTCCTTTAGCTAAAACCCTATACTACCCCTTAAACTCCCTAGAATTACCCTTTAGGTAACTAAGGTTAAGGTTAATTAGACTTAGACTTAGCTTAATTTGGGTAATTTAGGCTTATCTACCAATTATAGTTAATCAACTTAATTGAGTAATTAATTTCAGACATAAATAAACTAATTTTTAAACCGATTTGATCTTAGACAAATTATTAGTAGCCAAACCTTTGTTGTTTTTATCAAGGGTTAGCTAATTAATTCAGATTAACTAACCACTTCAGATTAATTAGATTAAACTCCTCAGATTTACTCTAATTAATTAAAACTAATTAGTTATTATGAACTAGGATTAGGGCAAAGTTATCACTTGAATTGGACTAATCTTGAGCTATTAGTTAGTGGGCTTATGCGACTAATTACTTTGTTTAAGGACTTAAATAAAAAAAAATCAGAAATTAGGACTTAGTTAATTACAGTGCTTAAATTAGTTATTTTCAAGACATACTTACAAAATATGATCAAACGATCATGAAGTTGACAAAAACTTTTGCACTAATCTTTCAAATAATCATAGAAGCCCATTGGAAGGAAGAAGGCAACTCAAATAACATAAACTGACATGCTTCTAAAATGATGACCTTATATCTAATCTTAAGTGTTCATATCAATTTTAGTTTTGTTTTATCAGAAAAATAACCTCAAATGCATGATACAAATCAATAAGTAGTACTAGGTTTAAAATCAATAGGGCAAGCACGAGGGCCATATAAAATCATCAGACAAGATTAGGATCAAACGCAGGTGTACAAAATCATTAAGGTTCTTTGTTAATTGAAGGAGTTCATTAACAATAGATTGTTCAACTTAGAGACATATCATTAGGTTACAAGGGTGATCGATTAATATTGGTTTAATTTCAGATTATTAAAGGGAACATTTGGTTCGTACATGAAGCATGATTATCAATATACACCAATACATCATAGACAGAAACAATCAATAGAGAATAACAGTGTAGAGATGATTTTGAGTTTAACCAGTTAAAAGAGAGGAAGGGTCAAAGTACACTGACCTCTCTTTGAGCAGCAAACCCAACGAATACTCTCTTTTTAGCGTTTTAGGAACCAAAGACTTAGACGATGAACATTGGATAGAACTCGGAACCGGAAAGAGGGAAACAATTGAAGAATCAATTAGAACCTAGTTTTTTTGTGTGAATTGAATATGTATGCTACTCTATACTTGTATTAGGTTGTGTTAGGTCCGTTAGGTGAGAACATTGAAACTCCTATTTACAGTGGAATTAAATGCCTTAGGGTTTTCAACCGATTTAAACTAATGAGTGGAATATGATGATGAGTTATGATGTGAGCGTAATCAGGTGAAATCAGAAAGAACAAAGGGAGAATCGATGAAGGAGTTTTAGCTGAGCGCGTGAGGACCAGAATCAATCGTTGACGAGAAAAATCCATTGGCTAGGATCCAAGGTCCGTAGGTCACTGCGTTTGATGTCTTAACATTGAATACTTGTGACTAAATTTTGAGAAATCTTCATGCATGCTACGATTTGATGAAGAATCAGATGATTCATGGTTGATTTGTTAACCTTGCACGAATTAGTGCAAGGTATCATGACTGATAGGGTTAAGCGGATTAGAGAAAAGAGAACGAAGAAGGAAAAAGGGTGGTGGTGTAAAAAATGAAGGGATTAGGGTTTTCGGATTCTCAGATTTGAAATAAGTTGGAATCTGATGGTTTATGGGGAAAACTAAGGATGAGAGGTGGTTGAGGATGAGTATGAGGATGAGGGGAGGTCTGTAGGGTGAAAGTTTGGGGCTATTTGGTGGAGCTCCGCCGCTGGTGGTCGATTTTCGGTCAGCGGAGCAAGGTGGGAGACAGCGGGGCTGCGAGGGATTAGAGAGACAGATGAGAAAGATGGTGTGTGTGGGTGTTAGACTTAGGTTCAAATGGGGGTAGGCGGGGAGGGGTAACGTTTGGACACATTTATACTCAGGGCTGAGGGAGTTCCCAGTCGTTTGATCTATTTTGAATAATGGCTGGGATTCGTTCACTTAAATTAAACGGGGTCGTTTGGGTAGTGTAGGGGGCCGGATGGATTTGGGTCAATAGGGCCTGGTTATTTGAGTGTTAGGGGAGACGAGTTTTGGGCCTGGGCAAGCTTAGACCAGGTCCTATTTTTATTATTCTTATAGTTGATTAATTAATTCCAATTGAGTTTAAACTTGACAAAAAATGTAATAATTAACTTTAACTTAATTTTTGTCCAATTTATACACTTATTAATCAATTAATTAAGAGTAAAATATTTAATTTGATACTCGTAATCATTTAGAAAACAAATTCCGAAAAATGATTAATCGCTAAATCTACATTATTTCAAATAGTCATCACTTTTGTTGTTATTTATTTCAATTAATTATGAATAATAAATTTGTAATCCCTTGATAATAATGATGCACTTAATTATGCAATTTAAAATAATTTTAAAAAATGAATTATGAATATGCAAATGCAAAACAATTCACAATTAATCACTAAAAGTCAACAAAATTTGTAAAATCAATTTATTATATTGAATTTTGTAGGATTATATGGTGGGTGAAAAATCACGTGCTCAAAACTGCCCCTCTTTGCTTGCAAACACGAAGAGTTTTCGGGCAAAGACAAAGTGAGCAGTCACGAACGAATTTACCTATTCGCATACTCCATGTGAAGCGTTTTGGAAAAGTTTGACCGAACCCTGCTTCAAAGGTTGCCTACATATCCTCGGCTATAAAGGAATTAGGTCAGTGTAGTTCTGGAACTTTTGGTAGCTGGGACTACTAGGTAACTATGATTTCACTGCTGTTGCTGCTGCTTACTGCTTGCTGAGCTCCTTATTACGCCAAAATCAAAGTGAAAAAGACTAAACTAAACCTATCAACTACGAGTTACAAGATTCCTATCTATGAGTCTTCTGAAGCTTGATCTTGAGTCTTGGATGCTTCTTTATATAGACTCTGATCTGAATCTTGATGCTTGCTAGTTATAGGTGTTGGTTCAATCTTCTTCAGCTTTTCGGATCAAGAATTGACATGCATAGCTTGTGACTTCAATCTCTCTCGAGCAGTCCACTTCTTTCCCGCTTTTGTACTTTGGGGTTCAACTCATTTCTTTTCTTCTTTTCTTTTATTCTGAATGAGACATCTTCTTTTGGTCGTCTCGAATCCATTGTCCTAAATTGTAATCTGCGCAAAATAAAAAATAAACGAACGAAATTTTCTGCCCCAGTTTTTACCAAGAAAATTTCGTGATTTATTGTAATAAAATCTATGCTACTTTATTATTGAAAGCAATGGAAAACCGGGAATGGTGCACCCGGAGTTATTGTAGACTAGGGAGTGGATACCCTATGCCTAAAGGAAAAATCAACTAGGGAGTGGAGACCCTATGTTGGAAAATAAAATCAACTAGGGGTTGGAGACCCTATGTTGGAAAGAAGACTGGGGAATGGAGACCCTATGTCCAAAAATAAAATCAACTAGGGATTGAAGACCCTATGTTGGAAAGAACACTAGGGAGTGGAGACCCTATGTCTAAGAATAAAATCAACTAGGGATTGGAGACCCTATGGTGGAAAGAAGACTGGGTAATGGAAACCCTATGTCCAAAAATAAAATCAACTAGGGATTGGAGACCCTATGTTGGAAAGAAGACTAGGGAGTGGAGACCCTATGTCTAAAAAAAAAATCAACTAGGGATTGGAGACCCTATGTTGGAAAGAAGACTAGGGAGTGGAGACTCTATGTCTAAAAATAAAATCAACTATGGATTGGAGACCCTATGTTGAAAAAGATCGACAGGTTATGTTGTCGTCAAGAAAGATCACCGGGTTATGCCGGTGTCTGGGGGAGGATCAACGGGTTATGCCGTTGTCAAGAAAAGAGATTACCAGGTTATGCTGGTGTCTGGAAAGGTCAACAGGTTATGCTGTTGCCGGGAAAAGGAGATCACTGGGTTATGCCAGTGTCTGGAAATGATCAACGGCTTATGCCGTTGTCAAGAAAAGGAAAGATCACCAGGTTATGCTGGTGTTTGGGAAGGTCAACAGGTTATGTTGTTTCCTGGAAAAAGATCACTGGGTTATGCCAATGTCTGGAGATGATCAACAGGTTATTCTGTTGTCAAGAAAATGAGAGATTAACAGGTTATGCTGGTGTCTAGGAAGGTCAACAGGTTATGCTGTTGCCTGGAAGAAGAGATCACTGGGTTATGCCAGTGTCTGGAAAAGAAAAGATCACCAGGTTATGCTGGTGTCTAGGAAGGTCAACAGGTTATGCTGTTGCCTGGAAGAAGAGATCACTGGGTTATGCCAGTGTCTGGAAAAGAAAAGATCACCAGGTTATGATGGTGTCTGGAAAGGTCAACAGGTTATGCTGTTGCCTTAAAAAGAGATCACTGGGTTATGCCAGTGTCTGGAGATGATCAACAGGTTATGCTGTTTTCAAGAAAAGGAAAGATCACCAGGTTATGCTAGTGTCTGGGAAGGTCAACAGGTTATGCTGTTTCCTAGAAGAAGAGATCACTGGGTTATGCTAGTGTCTGGAGATGATCAACATATTATGCTGTTGTCAAAAAAAGGAAAGATCACCAGGTTATGCTGGTGTCTTGGAAGGTCAACAGGTTATGATGTTGCCTGAAAAAGAGATCACTGGGTTATGCCAGTGTATGGAAATGATCAACAGGTTTTGCTGTTGTCAGGAAAAGAAAAGATCACCAGGTTATGTCGTGTCTGGAAAGGTCAACAGGTTATGCTGTTGCCTGAAAAAGAGATCACTGGGTTATGCCAGTGTCTGGAAATGATCAACAGGTTATGATGTTGTCAGGAAAAAAGAGATCACCAGGTTATGCTGGTGTCTGCTAGGGAATGGGACCCTATGTTGGCATCAACTAAGGAATGGAATGTCCTTGGTTGGAAAAGGTTTGGCTAGGTATTGGGGACCCTATGCTACTTTAGGTTTGCATCATTTTCAACTTCATTTCTTTCTTTTTTTTCTTTTTTTTTAATTATTTTATTTTATTTTATTTTATTTTTTTATTCTCTTTTCATGCATGCGGGAAAAGATTTTTAGGAGGAAACTTCCCTTTTTTGGAGTCAATGCTGCAGAGCTCCTTCTAGCCCTTGTGCAATTTCTTTTGGTTGCACCTGCTTGTTGCACGGTTTCTTTCGAGTTGCACCTGTTTCAGATTTTCAAACAAACAACAATTTGTTAGTTTAAAACGATGGTTGGTTTTGCGGCCTTGATTTTCAACTGCTTGATCTCATTTCCTTTGATGAAGATCTCAACCACTTGCTTGCTGGGGATTGGGTTTCATCTCTAATCGCAGGGACCTTGGCTTTCAAAGTTTTACCATGGCGATCGGTCACGTGGGACCAAACATTTTATTTTGCCTTTGTAGGCCTTTCACTTGCTTTTTCTTTTGGATTTCCAGAGTATCGGCGGAAAGTTTTGGCCCCTCAAATTCTGCTGCAACGGTTAGTCATGTGGGACTTAGCCTTTCCAACTTTACTTCGCCTTTATTGGCCTTTCATTTATGAGTTTTCCTCCAACTTTAGCCTTAGGGGATTTGGAGTATTTTGGGTTTTTAGACCTTGCCGATGTGGTTAGTCACGTGGGACTCAACTTTTCAACTTCATTCATCTTTATAGGCACTTCAATTTGATTTTTTCTCTTTCAAGGGTTTTGAGTTTGAAACATCAGCTGCTACGGCCAGTCGAGATCGACTCGATTCCCTTAACGAGGCTGGGCGCCTTTTTCTTATTAGCCCGTGTCAAATGAGGACCCTGTAAATTAGTCTTGCCATCATTTCTTTGCCTTAGTTTCGGAACAGAGTTAGACCGAAAGGGATTCAAAAGAAAATAAATGACAGAATGGAAAATGAATGTAAGCAAGAGGTATCCCTTTCGGGGAAAGGAAAGAAGGATTTATCTGGAGTGCATGCGGACTTCGATGAACATGACATGCTTCTTAGACTTGATGCCTGATCCGTGTAAAGCGTCCGACTCTCAGAAATTTATCACAACTATCACCTCGAGATTGAGAAACCTTGCCCCGGACTGTGGCCATGCCCGCGGTCCATTATCCTTTTCGATTAGTGGCGCCCTTTGCGGGTTTTCGCCGACTAACATCTCTCATTTATCTTCTCACCATCGCCTTGTAGTGCTCTTTGCGGGTTTTCACTAACAAGACTCTCTCATTTTCAATTTATCTGCTCACCATCGCCTCACGGTGCCCGTGTGGGTTTTCACCGATAAGACTCTCTCATTTTTTCTTCTCTTCTTACCGTCGCCTCACGGTGCCCGCGTGGGTTTTCACCGACAAGGCTCTCTCATTTAATTTCTTTCATTGCTTGTATCAGCTCCAAACATCTGCATCCTCCAACTTTAGACATCTTTGCCGATTGTTCGGAAGGACTTGAACAGGGTTTTGGGTAGAAAGGATTTGGATTGAGTTACAACTTTGGAACCTTTTTTAGGTGAAAACATAACATTTTCCCCAGCTTAAACTCTTGGGGAAATATGGAATTTTATGGTGTGACTGAACCCCATAGAGAGGCTGCCAACGCATCCTTTCGGAATCAAGTCGAACGTAGTTCAGGGAAACATTTTTGTTTTTTTTTGTTTTAGTTTTGACGATTTATTTTAGAATAATAACACTTCAAGTTCCCAAAGAGGCTTAATCAAAGAAAAGTAACCGTCTCAAAAGGGTTTACAAAAGTTGATAGTGTTTCGGGTAGCGTGAATGGAAGCCTTCGTCATTTCGATCGGGAGAACTAACATCACGAAAAGGTCAAACATAGTACCTTTTGACTGCGTCTGCATTGACAGCCATTTCAGGGTTGTTTCCTTCAATGTCCCCTAGGTAAAATGCTCCTTTTTGTAGTAGTTTCCTAATAATGTATGGACCTTTCCAATTTGGGGCAAATTTTCCTTTCGCCTCTTCATGGTGTGGGAGGATACGTCTCAGGACGAGTTGCCCTACTTCGAAATTCCTAGGTCGCACTTTCTTGTTATAAGCGCGGGCCATTCTTTGTTGGTACAATTTCCCGTGACAAGCTGCGGCCATTCTTTTCTTATCAATCAGAGTTAACTGTTCCATCTGGGTTTTGACCCACTCATCATCTTCAATTTCAGCTTCAACAATGATCCGAAGGGAGGGAATTTCAACTTTCATAGGTATCACGGCTTCAGTGCCGTAAACCAATAGATAAGGTGTAGCTCCAACCGATGTGTGCACGGTCGTGCGGTATCCCAATAATGCATAAGGCAATTTCTCGTGCCATTGTCTAGAACTTTGAATCATTTTTCTGAGGATTTTCTTGATGTTTTTATTTGGTGCTTCAACGGCGCCATTGGATTTGGGCCGATAAGGGGTGGAGTTACGGTGTGTGATTTGAAATTGTTTACATACCTCCCTCATCAAAAGGCTATTGAGATTTGCAGCATTATTAGTGATGATGGTCTTCGGAATGCCAAAGCGACAGATAATGTTGGAATGCACAAAATCCACCACTGCTTTCTTAGTGACGACTTTGAATGTGACTGCCTCGACCCATTTTGTGAAATAGTCAATAGCAACTAAGATAAATCTATGCCCATTCGAGGCTCTCGGCTCGATTGGCCCAATGACATCCATTCCCCAGGCAGTGAATGGCCATGGTGCTGACATGGGGTGTACTGAAGGCCGCACATGGATCAAGTCACCGTGTATTTTGCATTGATGGCACTTCCGGACAAAGATGAAACAATCTTTCTCCATAGTCATCCAGTAATATCTTGCCCGCAGGATTTTCTTGGCGAGGACATACCCGTTCATATGGGGACCGCATACTCCTGAGTGTACCTCATTCATAATCTTTTTGGCTTCTTTGGAATTCACACACCTTAATAGGTTCAAATCAAGGGTCCTTTTATACAGCACTTCCCCACTTAGGAAGAAACTGTTTGCGAGCCTTCTGATGGTTCTTCTTTGGTCACCGTTGGCCTGCTCCGGGCACTCTTTTGTTTTTAAGAACATTTTGATATCATGATACCATGGTTGGACATCGGGATCTATTTCAATCGTGTTACAATAACCATTTCTTTCCCAGATTTGGATTTCTAGCGGGTCAATATGGACATTGCTCGGATATGGCAGCATTACAACTAAGGTAGCTAGTACGTCAGCTAACTCGTTGTGGCATCGAGGAATATACCTGAATTTGACGGCTTTGAATCGTTTTCCAAGATCTTCCACATGTTGTCTATATGGAATAAGCTTAATATCTCGAGTTTCCCACTCCCGCTGAGCTTGCTTGATGATCAAGTCGGAATCTCCCATGATCAATAACTCCTCTACATCCATGTCAATTTCCATATTCATGCCCATTATGCAGGATTCATATTCAGCAGTGTTGTTTATATATAAGAAATGGAGACAGACAGTGGCTGGATAGTGTTGTCCCGTGGGCAAAATGAAAATTGCCCCGATCCCAACACCCTTTAAGTTTACAGCTTCGTCAAATAACATTTTCCAAGTGTTGGTGTTTTCTGGGATTACCTCGATTGAGTTTACTTCCTCGTCCGGGAAGTAAGTGCTTAAAGGTTGATATTCGTCATCGATAGGATTTTCAGCCAGGTGATCCGCCAAGGCTTGAGCTTTCATCATTGTGCGGGTGACATAGACTATGTCGAACTCAGTGAGCAGGATTTGCCACTTTGCTAATCTCCTGGTAGGCATTGGATTTTGGAATATGTACTTCAAAGGGTCCAGCCTGGTGATGAGGTAGGTGGTGTAAGCCAATAAGTAATGCCGGAGCTTCTGAGCAACCCAAGTCAAAGCGCAACAAGTTCTTTCCAACAAGGTGTACTTTTTTTTTAACAAATTATACTACTTGGCTGTGTGCCTAGTAGCTATTTTATTTCTAATAAAGCATGTAACAAATAACGATGTTATATCACTTACAGTGAGATTATAAGATCTGGTTACTATTACATATATCCTATTACCAATCTTGGGTCTATTGAGCCCAATTTT
>MDKI01126147.1:0-11315 GCA_005239505.1 Nicotiana paniculata
AATAATACATCATTGATTTTATATTGGCTTGGTTAAATAACGATTAAAGTGATTTAGCTAGTAATTTATACAAGTCTCTGTAGGTACGATATCTGGACTTAAAATCCTATATTACTTGTCGACCACGTGCACTTGCGTGTGCATTGGGAATTCAACCAACAATGTGATCCACTGTTTCAGAAGCAGGATGAAGGAAGCATACACACTTACTGACAGTTGGGGGGCCAAATTTGACAACTTTGTCATCAGTGGAAAGTTTATTCCTAAGGGATCTCCATAAGCAGAAGGACCATTTGAAGGGTATGCTCGTATGACAGGTCATTTTATCAGTTAGGAGTATCTGTCTTTTTTCTAATCACAGACCATGTAGAGGCACAGGAGAATTTCCCAGAACTGGAGGGGATCCAAATGGCTTTATCAGCAAGTTGAGGATCATAGTAGATTGGGGTTTGGATGATGTGATGTATCATATCAATGGGAGCAATTTGATGGAGCTTCTGAACATCCCAGTGGCCTGAGGTCCAACAAAGAGAGACCTTGGTGTTGCCAGGTCGATCTCCACCTTGTATATGTCTAGCAAGATGCCCAGTTCTCAACCAATTGTCCCACCAAAAACTACAATTTCCCGAGTGTAATCTCCATTGAATATGGTTATCAGCATCCTTCTTATTGATCATCAGTTTCTTCCATGCCTGAGATTGTCCCGAGTCCCACTTCTTAGAAATAAGATGAGATCTCTTGCAATATTTAGCATTCAAATAACTGCTCCATAGGGTCTGTTTTGTTCTGAACCACCACCATTGTTTGTATTCCATGGATCTACAAACATCCTCAATTGATCTCAAGCCTATGCCACCTTCATCCAGGGGATGATATAGTTTATGCCATGAGGCCCAGTGGTACTTGTTTTTCTCTTTGCCCATGCCCCAAAAGAAATTGGCTGCCAACTTTTCTATTTGCTTGAGGACAGTTTTAGGGTATGAAACTGCAGACAGGAGGTGGATGGGAAGTGACTGAAAGACATGCTTAACTAGAGTGAGCCTACCACTATAAGATAATATTTTTCCATGCCAGCCTCTAATCCTGCTGACCACCTTGGCAACAATACAATTGAAGTGCACAATTCTTTTCATGCCCGTGTATAGAAGACAACCCAGATAAGTGATAGGGGACTCCTTTTTGGTGAAGCCTATTACTTGTTATATTCTTCTGATGGTGTAATGGAATGCAGATGGAGCAGCCATGAAATGACTTTTACTTTTATTGATTTGTTGGCCTAAAGTCTGCTCATAAGCATGAAGGACATTCATGATTTTCTAAAGAGAAACTCTACTCCCAGAAGTGAAGATGATGACATCATCTGCAAAACTCAGGTAGTTGACCTGAGGACCTCTCTTCTCCATGTATAAACCATTACAAAATTGGTCAGGGGAAAGGTGATTCATCATTCTTGACAGGAATTCTGCTCCCATTATGAACAGGGAAGGAGCTAAGGGGTCTCTTTGCTTTAGTCCCCTGGTGGAGTGAAAGAATCCACATCTGGTCCCATTAACAATGACAGAATACCAGTTGTTTGACATTGTCCTCCAAACCATATCGATGATCTTTTCATGGAACCCCATTCTTCTCATCATAATACAGGTGAAAGACCAAGAGACCCTGTCATAAGCCTTTGTCATGTCCTGCTTGATTACTACATTAGCACCAACATTAGGCTTCTTGATGCCTTGAACTATTTCTTGTGCTAGCATGCTGTTTTCAGAGATACTTCTTCCTTTTACAAAACCAGTCTGATTAGGAGAAATTATCCTAGGAAGGATGGGGAAAATTCTGGTACAAATGAGCTTGGAGATGATTTTGTTGAGAAAATTGCTCAAGCTTATGGGCCTGTATTCAGAGAGTGAGTTAGGGAATTCCACCTTAGGAAGAAGGATTAGGCAAGCTTGAGTCATGAACTTTGGCATTGGGTGTCCACATAAGAAAGAAATGACCACCTTAAAAAGGTCTTCTTTGATGATATCCCAACAATGTTGAAAGAATTTTCCATTGAACCCATCAGGTCCTGCAGCACTACTGGGTTCATTGAAAATACATTATGTTTGAGCTCTTCCATGTTGGGGTCTTCACAGAGTCTATAATTATCCTCATTGGAGATGAAGCTTTGGATACATGAGAGTAGGTCTTCTCTGATAATTCCCCCAGGTTTGTAAAAAGGGTCTAGAAGTGAGCACAAGCAGCCTCTCCTATTGTTTCATCTCCATGTAGCCACTCACCATCCTCATTTTTGATCTTATGGATGTACAGTTTCCTCCTCCTTCCTCTAATCAAGTTGTGAAAGTACTTGGAGTTGGAATCTCCCTCCTTGAACCAGTGGAGTTGAGTTTTTTGTTTTAGCACAGCATCTTCAACTTTCAAGTACTTGATATATTGTGTTGTAAGTTCATGGGCGATTATTGTATCAACATCATTGTTGGATTGTGCCCATTGTTCTTCTGCCTTTCTAACTTTCTCTTCAAATTCTTTGACTTTGTGGAAGATGTCTCCATACTGTTTCCTTGACCACTGGGAAAGTGCTGAACTTAACGCTTTGGTTTTTTTATGAAAGACCTACATAGGATTTCCATTGACATGTCTGTTCAATACCTCGTGTACTAAGGGAAGGAAGGTATCATTTTCAGTCCAGCAATTCAAGAATTTGAAGTACCTAGTGGCAATATCAGGTCTGGCATTCAATTCCATCAGGAGGGGGGGAATGATCTGAACCAGCAACAGCTAGATGTGTGATTGTAGTTGCAGGGTGTGCAGCAAGACAACTATCATTAGCTAGCCCTCTGTCCAACCTTTTCTAGACTATTGAACATGGGCCTCTTCCATTAGACCAGGTGTATCTAGCTCCATAGTAGCCCAGGTCTGTGAATCCACAGTCTTCCATCATGCTAAGGAACTCCATGCTTTTGTTGATTTGGTATGGGATACCTCCAATTTTCTCTTCAATTGAGGCTATGACATTAAAATCACCAATGACACACCATGGAGTGGATGAGCTTATGGCTTTAGTTCTCAGGAACTCCCATAGTGGCCTTCTCAAGACAGCTTTGCATTTTGCATAAATAATGGAGAGGTGAAAGGTATTAGCAACTTCTGTATGTCTTAGCTCAACTGTAATTTGCTGCTCATCCTGATACAGAATGATGCTAGTGAAGTCTTGATCCCAACACAACCAAATTTTATTGTTGATGTTTGAGATTGCATGGTGCATGGACATTTGGATTTTATAGTGGTTAATGTGGGAAGTATCCAGGATGGCTATGAATGAGAGTTTATGGATTTGTTTCAATGTTTTGAGTCTCTCAATGGCTCTAGAGGTTCTTATACCTCTAACATTCCATATGAGTGTTCTAATCATTAGAACTGGGATGGGGGGTTTTTGGTTTGGTGGTGCATTGGATGTTCCTGCTGCTTTGCTTCTTGTGAGCCTTGGTGAGGGATTATATTTTCTAGGTGATAGGCCATGGTTGTTGACTACCTCCTGTGAATTGTACTCTCCATTGATAGCATTGACAAGAAGGTCACAATGTTGTTCATCATCTGAAACATCATTGGATTCCTGATCATCTTCAATACCCCCACTCATTTCATCCTCTGAGAGAATAGGTTTGTACTCATCGAATTCAGGGGAATATTTGTTCAAGGGGAATTCTTCAAGAGGGACTGAAGCTAAGAAATTTTCAGGGTTGTGATCATGCTGAGGGGCAATGGGATCAAGAAGTGGTTGGGACAATATTGGGTCTGTGACTGGATCTTTGTATGTTTGGGATTCGGCAGCAGAGCCAAGACCAGTGATCCATTTGGTCTTATCTTCAGGGCTCTGAAATGAAGGTAGGGGAGTAGAAGGGATTTGATTGCTAAAAGGTTCATTAATGCTTATTCATGCATTCTGTTTTCTCATAGCTCTTCTTTTTTTTATGGCTTGGTTTATTTTTGGATTTGAGAAGGGGGATGCTGAAGTCTGCTGCTGAATGGGCTTTACCTTTAATCAGTCTTCTCATTTCATCACTTTGTTTCTCATTCAAGGTTTCATCAGGCAGTTCTTCAGGCAGTTCTTCCTCAGAGCTGATAGTTTCACAAGACACATTTTCTGGAGGTTGTGGAGCTACATTCTTGTTTGATAAGAGATCAGTGGTAGCAGGAGATTGTGGGTCAGATCTATGGTTATCCAAAGGTGAAGTAGAACACTCATGCAAACCATGAGGAAACCCCTCCCCAGTAGGTGCCCCATCCTGCAAGTTAGTTGGGATCTGCTGACATTTCTCCAAACCTCCATTGACTTCATTCAAGACATTTACCAAGGGGGGTAGAAGGGGGTTGTGCACACTGATTCTGAACTACAGAATCAGTACCAGGAGGAGGACCTCCTGGATTTTCAGAAGGGGGAACAGAAATGTTACCTGAATTTGCTGCTGCATCCACAAGGGTATTATTTTGCTTGGGAAAGTAGACTTGTTGTTGTCTCATGTTGTTTTGAGTGCCACCCTTGAAAGTTTTTCTTCTTCTGAGTTTTCCATTCTTCATCTTTGGAATCATTATCCTTGTTTTGATGATTTACACTCTTATGCTGATCTTCTGCTCTTTGGTCTGTGGGTTCGTCTTTTCCTGCAAATTTGGTGATGAGGTTTTGCATCTTTCCAGTCTGTTGCTTTGTCCCTGTTACATTGCCGTTGGTTTGAACTTGAGTAGAGGACTGGGGGTCTTTGCTGGTTGATGCTGATTCCTCTTTTTTCCTTTGGATCTACTGATCTTTTAGTTTTCCTGGGCATGTAGAGGTAGAATGTCCCTGATGCCTACAGTAGACACAGTATTCAGGAACATTATCATACTGCACCTCAAGCCATTGGCCATCTCCATTCACATCCTCAACATATCCAAGCCAAACATGATAAGGCCTGTCCTTTGTCAAATCTTTTTGCATTTTAACTTTTGCCACACTTCCTCTTGTTTTCTGGAAGGAAGCTAGATCTAAGAATAGGGCCTTGCCTATAGGAGATAACATTGGAGTGAGGATTTCCATGTAATATAGATTCCAGGGTAATTCTGGGATCACAACCCATATGGGAACAATTGGAGAATCCTCATTTGGATTAAAAACAGGGTTCCAAGCTTCCAGCTTCATCATTTGACCATGTACGTACATGAATTGCTTGGTCCAAACTGTAGCATGGTCATACTCACTGTCAAAATCAATATAGACAGTTCTGGCATTAAAGTGAGCAATTTTTACCCCTCCCCTAAGCTCAGTTTGGGCAATGAAGCTCTTCTTGATAACCTCCATTCTAGGCATGGTATTAAGGAATTTTCCTACCACAGTGAACTTGCATCTGTCAGCAAATTTGACCATGTAATCCTCTCTTTTGAAGATTACTGTAGGTTTTCCTTGTTTTGTAGTGATGATAGGTGGGGTTAATTGAATTGGGGCCACCTCTGCTTCATGTCTGGCCCTCAATATATTATCAAAGGAGTGCTTGACAGTTGGGGGAGGAGCTGGGGAACTTGTGGTATGCTGTGGTTTCACACTGGGAGTAGAGGTTTGGGGGGTGTTGTTGGCAGCATCTGGGGCTAAGGAGGGTGTTGGTGTAGGTTGCTCTGGTTGGGGTAATTCTGCAGTTTTGGTAAGAGCTTTAGTGGGTCTTCTGGGGTGCTTTGGTTTATCAAAATTGGATGAAATTTTGATAGATATATCTTATGGAGGCTTAAGAGGTAGCTGTGGTAGGTCCTTACTTCCAGGAGTAAGCTGGTCAATTATCTGGACTTGGGGACTAGAGACATTGCTTGGACCTTTAGTATTTAAAACTGTTGTTGAGACAACATATGTTCCACAATCTTCAGAGACCACATGAGGGGACAAATGAGTGGTTTTGGCATTTGTTGGAATTACCTGAAGAGGTGAGCTAATACTAATTGGTCTGTGCAGTTCTGGAGTGTTGTTTGGCACTTGATCACCATCAATTGGAACTGAATGAAGGGAGTTTGGTTGATGTACAAGATCTATATGATATTGGGATAATTTATGAGGGGACAAATCACTCATAGAATCAAGGGAAGTGGGCTTGGCATTAGGTCGAACACTTAGGCAATTTTGACTGGCAGAATCACTTTTTGGTAATGTTGTGGAAATTGACCCGATGGAAATTGGGTTTGGTGATTGGGATGCAATCTCCTGACTCAAAGGAACAACTTGGCATTGTTTTTGTACCAATTGGCATTGCCTAGCATTATGCCCGGCCAACTGGTGGAATTTTGTACCGGTTAATTGATCCTAGGGTCGATGGACATGTTAGAAATAGATGTAACTTTGCATCTGTTCATTGAATGATGGTGAAGAAGTTCCAATCAAAAGTTGGTCACCAGTTGCCCCAGATATGGAAGTGGCATTAGGAACAATTGGTGGCATTAGACTGTCAGATTTGCTAGATTGCAAAATTGAAGCTCCTTGATGATACCCAGGTGAAATTTTTTGTTCAAACAACATCTCCTCATCAAGGCGAAGCTTTTGGTACCAAGAATTTTCAAATTGAGTGGTTGGAACTCCATCTCCGACCAAATTGAGGTCGCCGGTGATCTGCACAAGGTCAGGGGGAACGATTCCGGCGGTAGAATAGGATGAAATTTGGTGGAGAGGTGCGCCTTGTGATGGTGTGCGTTATGTTGAAAGTTGAAAATGAGTTAAAACTTTGAAAAACCTTAAGTTTTGATGATTCATTCGTGATTTTGATATATTTTGATGATTTGAGATAGCGAGAAAATTTGTATGATGTTATTACACTTGTGTGCATATTTGGGTTGGAGCCTGGGGGACTCGGGTGAGTATCAGATTGATTTTAGACCATGTTTTGGTCTTGAGAGTTTCCTTGGTTTTTTCTAATGGTGTATCAGTGCTTCGCGATCGCAATCGCGAAGGGAAATTTTAGGTTGCGGCTGGATACACTATGTGAACATGAGAGGTAGGTCGCGAACGCGAAGGCTGGGGGAGACTGCCCTTCGCGAACGCGACAGATCTCAAGTGAACACGTAGGTTTGGGATGGCTGCGGAAGGCAGGTGGGGTTCTTCCTCACGAACACGACCTACCGGTCGCGAACGCAGTGGGGACCTCATGAACGCGAAGGCTAATCGTCATGTGTGCCCATGAACACAACAGGTGCTCCACGAACGAGAAGAGCACCTGATGTCTAGTTAAAATGGAAAATGGGATTTCATTATCTTCAGCATTTTTGAAACCTAGGTCTCGGAAAAGAGAGATATTTTGAAGAGATTTTCATCCCAACTTCAATGATTCGATTAATTTGGAGGCTTGTTCTAAAGGAAAAGTTGTGGTTGATTGTTGATTGGTAGCGGGAAGAGATTTTGGTGTCGGCCCCAGTGGTGTATATTGGTGTCATTACTTGGACTGCTTTTCATCCAGAGACCGAGGTAGAGCTGCACAACATTCGCAGACGCTGAAGTCCCCTTCTCATCTTTTGTACTGTTATTTCATTCATATAGTTATATTTCTATTTCGGCCTTTGATTGTAGTATTTTTAAAGTCCATTTACTTGTGACACCAGATTCCATGATTAGACTAGACGATGTTTGGAGTATGTTATAATTATTTTGAGGTTCTACATGTTTGCTTCTTATTAAACTGCTTTTAAAATTTGTTTAATGAATAGTTGTGTACTAATGTCGGTTTGCCTAGCAAATTGACGCTAGGCACCATTACGACCTCGAGGTTGGAATTTCAGGTCGTGACATATTTGAACCCACTTGACCCTACGTGGGTCTGCCCTTGGTAGGATACATGAAGCATTGCATGACCAAACGTTAGCAATTATGATAAATTGAATTCGTATTAAAACATTTGATATTTAAAAAAATTATAAGTCAATAATTACATTATATCAAATTAATGCTTGTCAGAGGCGGATTAGTGTGTTCGCAACGGGTTTAATTGATCCCATAATGACGCTGAGTAAAAATTTATCTATAAAAATCTATTAAAATTATAAAAATAATAGATATGAACTCATAACTTTAAAAACATAATGGGTTCAATGATAAAAACCTTAAAAGTTAAACCTACAAAATTTAAATTTGAATCTGCCTCTGTTCCTTGTTATTTCAATTAAAAGATTGTTCATTTAGTGATTCATTCAAGGAGATAAAATAAATGTTCTTATAATTAACGCTAATAAAATCTTTCTCAAAGATGCAAATAAAACATGGATTAAAGGAATTAAAATCTCATTTAAGCGGAACTACTCTTTCTTTTTTCTCCACATGAGAAAAGGTCTCCCCCAGGGGTGGGTGTAGTGAGTGAGTGAGTGATTAGGGATGGCAAACAGTGCAGTGCGGTGCGATGCGGTTGCGGTGCAAACTCGCAAAGATTTTAACTTGTCCGCATAACATTAGCATCCGCATACACCCGCCCCACACTCACACTTGTATCCACCTGCCCCGTCCTGCCCCGCATATTTTTTTTCTTATTTTTTCAATTTCATTAAAATTAAACCGAGATAAAACTTAATTGGACTGTCACGGATAACAAGAATCCATGTAATTGGCCCAAATTTTTGTGGGTGAGGTGTATTTGTTGTAGTATTCCCAGTTAAGATTTACAACAACAGTAGCTCAAAAATAATATACGTGTAAGCGAAATAAGCCTTAGTTTATAAAAAAAGAGTTACTCAAATTAATATATTTCTCTATCAAAATAAATCACTTGCAAGTTCTGGCAAAGTTTGCACAGTTCTCACAGAATCTGAATGCCTTGCAAATCTTACATAAAAATGGATTAGGGGATACAATTTTATAAAAAAGACCCGCAGCCGCCCCGCGACCCGCAAAGATTTTTTTCTAAAAAAATTAAATCCGCCCTGCACCACCTTGCACCTGCGAAGTCCAACCCCGCACCCGCACCGCCTGCTGAGTGACAATAAATGTCTGTGATTGTCTGATATATTTCTAGAGAGATGGATCGAATAATGACAATAGAAAGAAAGTAATGCCAAAGCTGCTAAATGTATAAACTAAAGAAGTATCGTGAAAGGACGGGGGGTAAGTGAAGTATTTTATTGTGCTGAAAGAATGGGGACATGATGGGAGTTTGGATTCTCGCACACATGGTCATGCAACATCTCAAGAGAATGTCTTTGGCAATCACCCCTCCTCCTTTAGTCCTTTATAATTTTTTATTAAGAAAATCACTTTTTTAATCATCAAATCATGAATATCTTCACTGATGTATGCTGACACTTAAAAGACTTTTGAACTTTCTTTAGCCTTCAAATGCATTTTCTTTCAATTTCTTAAAATTAGAAGAAATGAGAGATATTGAATACTAGCATTTTCATTAATTTTTGTTTTTCTAAAAAAAAACACTTAGCACTTATTTAGTAGAGAATTTTGACAAGGTACCAATAAGAGTTGTAAAAAAATTTATATTCTTAATTAGAAGCATTTACAATGCTATTTTTGTCAAATCCTAATCCGGGATGGACACCGAATTAAAACAAAAACAGAAATATTGACAAGGTTGAGTTAGGAACGACTAGCAAAGATACGTAGAAAGTAAGGGCTCCCTAGAAAAGTAGAAAAGATTCCGATCTATATATTTACTTTTCTGTTTCTTTTTCCTTCACCACTTGTTGCACATAATGATGATCATCATATTGGTGCACGCCGCTGAGAGCTAGCTTCCGATCTCTACTCTTCCCTTTAATCTGATCGACACAAGAGTTTTTTTTATTTTAAATTCGAAATTTACTTACTCAACCAATTTGAGTTTTAATTAGTCTAAACACTGTATAAGCTTAATTCCTTCCATTCAAGACGTGATGTGCTCCTATTCGACTCAAAATGCCTGGAAAATTATGAGAAAAGGAAAATTGAACATAAGAATAAAGTAAGGAAATAATTGGAAAATCTAAATAGGAGAAAAGAATCATAGAAATTCATTATTGGATAGGATAGTGGTCAAAATAAATTAAAGGCAATATATTGTGGAGTGGAGGGAGGAGGGGATGAAGTGTGATAAAAAGCTGTTATATTCCTATATGAAGATAGAAGCTGTTGGCAATCACCATGCATGTCTTACCTTTCAGCGTCAATAAAACCCCACTTGAAGGAATTTTTACGGGGATCTTTACACAAATAGCCGACGGAATATATTGTTTATTTTTATTATTTGATATATATAATGGTTATATATAATTATATATATATATATATATGTCAACTATTTTTAATTAAAGCAGTTGGATGAAATTTTAAAGGTTATTTTGTTTTATTTTTTGTTTATTATTTATACTGCAATATGGCTGAAATCCTTCTACATTTATTTAAATAGAGGCGGAATGGCAAGCATTGCTTATTCCTAAGAAAAAAATAATAATTCTTCTTTACATGAGAGAGAGAGGGAGAGAGGGGGATATAGCCAAGATCACTTAGATCTGAATTTGGTGCAATATTAGAAAAGCTTCCTTCAAGTTCTGGCACCCACATATGCAGTGATAGAGCCAAAATTTTTATTAACGGTGTTAAAATATATAAAAATAAATATACTAAAAAATTAAGAGGAATCAATACATAGTGTATATATATATATATAATTTATTTGTTTACCTAACTACACAATGTATATTTCCCGCAAAAGAGTGTCATTTAACATCCATTCCTGTAAGGTGGCTTTGCCACTGCACATATGCGTAAAAAGGAGAAAAAGTGTGAGAAGTGGAAAATACATATAAAGAGTTTAACTTATATAATGTTAATTTTTCTGTAAGTCAGTTAAAGAGTAATTAAAACTAGCTAATTATACCCATAATCAGTATTCAGTAGAAACTAGTAATCTAAAAGTTAAAGACAAGCGACCTATTACATCAATTGCACAATTTCTTTAAATGTTTTTCTATACTATTAGAAAATATAAGCTAAATCCATATAGTAATACTCAAATAGTTTCGTGTATGATTATATTTGTAGAGAATGGTGTATAGGTAGAAATTTACTTGCACCGCATCAGGTGCTTACAATAAATTATAAATTTATCATGAGTAAGTGATAAATTAAGATAAAAATAAATATTAATTAATTACAAATTAGTAATAATATATTTGTACAGATATGTGTCATTTATTTATTAAATTGTTGTAAATATCCAATTTTGACGGTAGTTTATATGGGATGAAGGTGACGGAGGTAACAGGGGTGGGCCCAGAGCGGGGTGCGGAACCCAAGTAGGTTCTTTTTGCACAAGTAGAACGAAAATAGGTCCAAAAAAAAA